>JAJJWX010004997.1:0-37874 GCA_023529315.1 Papaver bracteatum
CTTTTCCCAATATTTCAATGGTGATATTTTTTCCACCGTCATAATTTTTCTTCCTTCGAAATCCCGTTTGTGTATCTTCCCCTTAATATCTTCATGAAATCTATCAATCATTGTTCTCGTTACCATACCAAACTCCAATTTTCTACAATCCTCTTTGATTCTAATCATCCTTCCTTCAAATATCTCACTGATTTGTTTTATGATTTTCTTAATCTTGAACAATTCTTATCTTCTTCTTCACTTTTTTTCTATGATTTATTAATTCAATCCATGTTTTGGGCGCCAAAATGTAGTTGCAGGAAATCCCACACTACACCCTTGTTATGATCTTGCTATATTCAACTCACAATTGAAGATTAAAAATGACACTTTATTATTTTGTTCTCAGAAATGTTTACAGAAAGGGTTATTTGGTTTTTGGTACTTACTTTTTGACCTAAACCTGGATTTGGTCTAACATTTGTCCAGCCTTTGCGTTTTGTCTAAAGACCAACGTTGACCCGCGTTGACTTCGTTGAGTGGTGACCTGTTTAACTGTTGATTTAATTAATTTTTCTGTGGCCCTCGAATTATATTTCTTTTTGTTATTTCATCCTTTACCACATGCCCACTAACCATATCCATCGTCTTCTTCATTTGAAACAGCTTCAGATAAAAAAGAAAAAATTGAAAGAGAGAGAGAGATGCTGCTGTTGAGAGATAACAGGAGAGAGTCATGGTTTTTACCTTACTTGTGATGGTTAGTTAGGTTTTTTTTTTAGCACGGGAAGATAAAGGAAGACGATTAGATGGGGGAAACAATCTGAGATTTCAAAAAAACGATTCAAATCTAAGGTGAAATCAAGTAAGTAATCAAACCCAGAGCTTATTTTTCCCAAAATTGAATGAAGCATAATGTTTCGATGATTACAATTGGTGTTTGCATGTTCGATTTAACTCGATTGTTAAAATAGGGTTTATAATTGAAACTAATTTGGGGGTTTTCATTTCTTTAAATATAAAAGGAATTATAATTGAAATTAATTGAATTAAAATGAAGTATGACTATGTTTAATTGTGTTTTGGTTAAATGTTTGAATTGAATCGGGTTATTGGGATAATTCAGGTGAAATGGATACGGATGATGTAGTGGTATGTTGTTGGTGGTGATAGTACTAGTGGTATCAATGGTTTGTCAATGATGGAAATCATGTTAAATCATCACTTAAGAGATGATGGACAAGTTGGTGAAGATTGGGTCATGTTCGAAATGGAGTTTGAAACGCCAGTGATAGTGCTGCCATTGTTGGATCGGTGACTGGTGGAGAAGAACCCAAGCAGATTGATGAATGTTGATGGAGTATGATAAGGACATAGTTAACAAGGAAAGTTGAGTTGGTTTTTTGCTGCATTTCTGGTATTGATGAGTTAATTATAGTTGTTGGTGATTCAGGGACCGAGTTTGGAGAACAAAGAAGAAGAAAAATGACCGAGTTGGTTTACATCAACAGGGTTTGTGGTTTTATAGAGATGCTGCTGCGAACATATGGGAAAGAACCGTCGGGCGTTGGCCTTTTGAGCTGTATACAATTATGGGTATAGTACCATTGAGAAGTAAGGGAAAGATAGATTGAGAATGTATTTTGAGTTTTTTTGAATGCTTTGGATAGTGAGTTTGTCTCTAATTTGAAATTGCACGGAGCGATCTGATAATAGTCGTTTGATCTATTTAAAGGTCGTTGATCTGTTAATGGTCGCATGAACTTCATCATGTTAATGGTCGTTTGATCTGTTACAGTTGAAGACTGATTTGGGGGTGGGGTGGAGTAAGAAAATAAGTTATAATTCGAGGGGCCATAGATAAATTAATTAGGTCAAAAGTTAGACACGTCATCGTATAACCGAGTCAACAGAGGTCAACGTTGGTCTTTAGACCAAACGCAAAGCCTGGACAAATGTTAGACCAAACCCAGGTTTAGGTCAAAAAGTAAGTACCAAAAACCAAATAACCCTTACAGAAATGGAAGAATTCAAGATTACAACTATTCTCTTGAAGTTTCTCTCTCCTCAAGACTTTCTTAACTCTCAAAAATATATCATCCTTTTTTGGACATATTGGGTCCATATTTATGTGGTAGTTACATAGTGGATGATTAAATAAGTTTTCCCTCTTATTTCAGATTAGTTCTGCGATTGTACAGCGATAATTACAATGTTCATTCTCAAGAAACTTTATAACCATCATGTGGACAAACATGCTTTTCTCATGTTTTCTTTAATTGTCGGTTATTACGTCACTCTTTTGTTCATTTTAGACACTCACAAAGTGTAGTTGAAGATCTTGCGGTGATGCTCGCTGGGAAGTGTTGTTAATCTCGCAAAGAAGTATTGTAGCGATATTCTGGTCCTAAAAATACCCCAAAATGCAATCTGCCCGCGTTAACTAGTATTTTTGACGGAACAACTTGTGCAATTCAACACATCAAAGCTTATGTGAGATGTATGTTACAATGGGAAAACCATGATGCCGTGTTGTGCAAATATTTTGCATCAAGTCTAACAGGAGAGGCATTAAAATGGTTTGAAGGTTTACCAAAGAACACTATATCATCTTTCAATCATTTGCAGACTACGTTCTTAGGGGCATATATAAGTAACAATTCTTCGCGACCTGGCATTGAAGATGTATTTGGATTAAAACAAAGGGTTGGCGAAAGTTTGAAGCATTTAACCATAAGTTGGAAGACAATGTGTGATGACATATTGCGAGATTGGATGAGAGAAACCTCATTTTATCATTCATCAATGCTATGTTTGCGACCAATCTTGTGTATATTCAAATTTTCACCGGAATCAAGAATACAATCACAATTTGAGTTGCGAGAACTTCCAGAAGAATACATTGCTTTGGAGAAGAAACAAAATGAGATGGAGTCATACCCAGTTGCGAACACAAACTCAAGGGTAACAAATGCAAGCTTACTTCCAAAATTGATAAACACAGTGGCGAGCACTTCGCAAACACAACAAGAGAAGATGGTTGATAATCAACAGAAGCTGGTAGCTATGGGAAGTCGAGATCGAGAAGAATTTGAAAGAGAAAGAAATTTCTATAGTTGTGGCGGAAACAATAAAATTCAAAGACTTGATCAACCGCAAAAAACTTATGGGGGACAAAAGAAAAATTATCATAGGGGACAAGGAAGTCATAAGGTGATACGGGAAGAGATCAATTAACATGCATACTGTCAGACCGGGTATTGACATGCATAGAAAGCAAAAAAACATTTATTTTAGAACGTAGATCCGTAACTTTGCATCAACATCATAGGCTTACGAGCCATGGTTACCAGATGCTTCTAAGATCCTATGCTGTTCAGGTTCACAATCTGAATAGCTAAATTTTTAATCTATTTCCAGTTCCGAGAAGGAAAAAAATAGAAACAGGCTTGACCCCACCAACAACATTTTTCTATGTGGCATCATAAAACCAAGCTAAAGTACTTTTGACATTTAGAATACAGGACCCACCAGAATGCATATCCTGCAAATGGATGATGCTACACCTACCGGGGCTGGGCACCGGGAGAAATCTCGTGTCTCACAGCCCCGCCGTAGAATTGAGGGGGTGGGGTCAATGGGTGAGCCCCACCCTTTTTTGTTTTTGTGTTACGCGGTGAGATTCCGGGATTTCAGCCCCGGTGGATCAAGCATTATCGCCTGCAAATTGTAACTGCAATAACATAATGTCTGCAACAAAGAAAAGTTAAAGATAAATTGTTACTGTAGTCACCATTGCATTGAATCAAGAGAAACTTTTTGGTCTAGGTTTGAAACCAACTGACCAGTTAGGGGAATGAGAGCTAGCTGCGGAGCAGCAAAAGGAAGCCACTGGCATAGACATTGAAAGCTGAGTCGTGGTGGAAACGGTCTATGCTCAGAATTCTCATTTTATCCCAACTAATAACCCGTGGTTCAATTAGGCCACTCCTCATTGGAAAAGATTGAACTTTGTCTAGATATGTAAAACCACTGCTAGTTCTCTAGCATTTTCCATTCCCAAAGACCATCTCGGATATCCGATGAGGAAATGCACCACTAAAAGCTAGCAAAAGAATTGCAACATAAAAAAGGAGTAGCAAGTAAGAATCTACAAATCTACTCATGAATATTTGGCAACGAAGGGAAACAAATGCTTTGCAGTTAAGAATTTGTTCTATACCGTACAGATACAAAAAAAAAAAATCAGAACTAAGAACCAGACATGGATATGGAATGTTTCAAGCACTTTGAAACAGTGTCTCACATGTGTTTTGTAATTCACTCAGCAGTAACACACAGGTGCACATTGAAATTTCTTGTTAAGAAGAGCTAATTCTTATTTTGCGAAAAACAGAAGAGATTTTGCAGCCATAAAATGGAATCGTTTCAAGTGGTGTTTTTCTATTCTTATTTGAACTAATGCCAAAAAAACAAATACAACAAGCTAATTTATGTATTTATTTTGCAAATGTTAAATCTCTATTGGTACCTCATATCATCTCTCTAGACTTTGCATCTACTTGGTGGAAGATGACAAATCTTGTTTCTTCTGCTCCTTGACAAATGGATTCTATAAATTATGGAAGAGAAAGGCCGGTAAGTTTGAATTTTACAATGACAGAGATTCAGTAACCATAGTAAACTAGATTAAATAAAAATAAGTATGACAAGTAGACTGCAACTAGATTAAAATAAGTATTCGCAGAAATTCATATAGACAGGCTAGGAACAGTAGTCATCCCCCGCCTCCCTGACATAGATTCTGTAAACGGCCACTTATATGCTAAAAGTATTCAATACCAAATTACCGATGGTACTACTACCCCACAGCTAGAATAAAGAAGTATCATCTCAGGAAAGTCAAAGATCATACACTACCAAATATTAGTCAAGTTTTTTTGACATATATGGTGAATATGGATAGTCAAATTCTCCTAAACTCAAAGCAGAAAGCACAGATAAAAGAGAAAATTACAAGACAAGCACGGATTGAGGACTGGAGATGTAGAAGTGAATAAATCAGACTCCTTTATGGTTACAGTAAAAACCAGATGGATGGGGAACTGGAATCTAGGACAGGAGAATGCACCAGTCAGGATTTTTAAGGGACTCCTGTGGGTTCCTATTTTATCGCACTTGTGTCAAAACGACAGACCATCCTGGTTTTCACATTTTCTTAACCCATCCTTCAGTTCTCATAAAATCTCATGACTAGTAGATTTCCTAGATAAAAAAGGGAGTCTTTAAGGGATGATATCTGCAATTGTTCTCCAGTTTCACACTATCATCAGATTCATCACCTCCTCCACGGGGTCGAGCAAAACAGCAACTGGCAGGCTAAAAAGTGGGTCTCGCTAACAACTCCTAGTCCAACCTCGTGAAGTCAATCAAGCCAGGTGAAATTTCAGTTTCAGAACTCATGAAGTCAATCAAGTCAGGTGAAATTTCAGTTTCAGAAGGAAAAAGCAAAACATCATTATCTGGCCATCATTTTCTTTATTGTTTAGATGAGCTCAGTCTATTTACAGAAGCTGTGGAAAAGTACTTCTTATATTATTGAATTGCCCACTTCTCAGCTTTTGACTCTAGTGCGAAAAAGCAGCAGGCAAAATGGCATATAAATATAAGTAGCCCCAATACACATTATTTTTACAGGTGGGATATAAACACAGAGGAAAGCCTTCCATGTAACCTGGAGATATGTCTCGTTACTATGTATAACACTGTCAATGAAATAGGCCACGACCCGGATTCTTAGAAACAGCAATTCTTAAAGAAATCGGCATTTCCTATGTATTGTTCAACACTAAAAACAACCTAACCATTTAGATGATAGTTCAAAAGAAAAGGAACAGAAAACAAAATCACATACAGCTATTTATCCGAATAAAGTTTTCTTCGGGTGAACGACGTACCAGTTTCACCTTAAGCACATAACATTCATATATAAATGACACAGTTAGACTGATGGTAGTTTTGCAATGAAAAATAGGCAAACACAAGATATCGTTCAATCACACCATCAACATAAATTCATTTCTAAATATCTTATGGATTAAAAAATTTGTACAATGCACACCTTGGTCAAGGAAGATCAATGTCCTAAATGACTTGGATCTCCAATATACTCTGCAATTTGTTCAAGATGAACATTGAGTAACTCGTGAGTATCTGCATCTCGAACAACACCAGTTTCTTTTTCTGTATCCCTCTCCACAAGATTCCCAAAGACCCCCTTGTGCTTTCCATAAAGAATCAGGACTGTCTTTACACCCTGAATAACCTCTTTACTATAATTCTCCTTCTTCATATACAGTTTCCCTCCTCTAAATTTTTTGCTAACCACTCTAACTCTAATGTGACTAATCAGCCAAGAACAATCACCCTTCTCTTTCCCTCCTCTCTGGATCAGTTCAGTACTATTAACATGTTTAGCTGCATTTCGCCGTGTTTCTCCTTGTATTTTCCTCTTCTTCATCTCTCTACTACCATGACCATGAGGTTCATAACCTAACCCTTGTCTTCTAGACCTTCCCACATACTGAACAACTTGAACTTCTTCCTTTGCATTCTTTCCAATCCCTTGTCCTTTTTTCCAACCATAACCAGAAAGTAAAGCCTCAGCATTACCCTCAACAGGGCAATCAACAGGCAAATTCACATTAATAGAAGAACTAGTAACAAGGACTGTAGATTTACCAGCATTATCGTCAACCTCATTGCCATCCTTTTTTCTTAGAGTTAATCCATACTTGAAACCCTGATCAGCAGCTGTAGTTGGAGGTGCTGCTCCTAGTTCGAACCGAGTTTCAGGATCATCAGTAGCAGAATAAGATTATGTTGCAAGACTTTGAAGATTACTCATCTTATTTGTAAATTTCCATGAGTTTTGTAATGGAGGGGTAATACATATTCGTGTCTAGTATCCTTTGATTTCTCTTCTTCTTCTTGATTAAAAAATCTAGGTTTAGGGTTTGATTTGGAATCGAGAGCGAATGATAGTTTCATGATTCTTGTGGAAAGTAGAGTTTGTGATGGGAATTCAAAGAACTGGGGATTCATACCATATAGATCTAAGTTGGGCTTTTTCCATATTTACCTAGAATTGGGCTTTTTCCACATTTACCGCCTTTGCTTGTTTGATTACCACATCTGCTCACAATTTCTCTACTTTCGAATTTTTTACCACCTAGTTCAAGGCCATGTAAATAACACCAACAGTTAATCCCCTCCCTCCTACACCTACACTACCTAGCAGGTTGTGGTTCTCATATTGACAGACTAGGAAGGCTGAAGGCAAAGCCGAAGGACAAAAAGCAGCACTTTGGAAGCTTTAGCTGTGATCAAATGGCATCCATATAAACAACCCTTGGTGAAGAAAATGAACCCGAAGTGGAAAGCTCCAGACAAGACTGCAAATAGTGTGCTCATTCACGAATGTTTTACTAATGCAGAAAATTTTATTCTATTCCCTGCAAGGCATGGTTGGCTGCAAAAACTTAAAACAGCAGGCCTATGCTCAAAATTTCATTCTTAAGAATTTAAAAATTCATTGTATTCCTCGCTGCTGCCTATGCTTCTTCACCTGGTGATGAAAGTAACAGGCCTTTCTTTCCTGATTGTAACACGTTTCTATGATACAATCTGTTCAGGTTCACAATCTGAATAGCTGAACTTTTAATCTAATCTCCAGTTCTGAGAAAGGAAAAAAAAGACTTGAAAACTTCAATGATTCGACCTGTTAACCAATCCTTGACCCGTCAACAACATTTCTCTATTTGGCATTACAAAACCAAGCTGTAGTGCTTTCACATTTAGAATACAGGACACATGAGAATGTATATTCTGCAAATTGTAACTGCAACGACATACTGCATGATATAACTTCTAGAATTCAATGTTGTGCAGAAAGTAGACAACCAGTGAACCTAAACATAAAATACATATTCTTCTGGCCAAGAATCAAGGAAAGGCTGAAACCTAAAAGTGCAGAGTTTAACATTCATAACAAAATTCTGTTGTTCTTTTTATTTTAAACCATGAAACTTGAGCTTGTTTTCTGTTGTGTATACTTCAACACTTCACAGTGACACTAGTTTCCATTATCTGCAACAAAGAAAAGCTAAAGATAAAGTGTTACTATAGACACACTTGCGTAGAATTAAGAGAACTTTTTGGTCGAGATTTGAGACCAACTGACCAGTTAAGAGGAACGAGACTACGAGAGATAGCAGCGGAGGAGCAAAAGGAAGCCACTGGCACAGACAGTGAAAGCTGAATAATGATGGAAACTGACTGTGCTTGGAGTTTCATATTAATCTAACCAATAATCTATGGTTTTATTAGGACAAGAACTTGGTCGTGAATATAGATTTGAAACCACTGCTACTTCTCTAGCCTTTCCCAAATCGCAAAGACCATCTCATAAGGCCTACAAACCAAATGACCTACTTAAGTTTCCAGCACTACTAGACCGAAGCTCAACCCCTAAAGTTACGTCATTCTTCGCTGCTTACTTTGGTACATTGTGCAGCGAAGGAGCAAGTCCAACTAATGTTAGAACTCTACTAGGATCGACTCTCTAGAGTAATACCTATTAATGAAGCAAACTGACAAGCACGAGATAATATAATATACAAGTGTAATCAAACTTCAATATCCAGCAGACAAACAGGGTAATGAAACTAATATCTGACGAGAAAATGTACCACCAAAAGCTAGCAAAAGAACAACATGCCAACGAATATAAACAGTAGCAAATAAAGATCTACTCATGAATATTTGGCAATGAATTGAAACAATGCTCTGTCATTAAGAATATGTTCTTATACTGTACATAAATGTTCAGAATTAAGAATCAGATATGTAATAGAATGTTTCAAGTACTCAGCAGTAACACATACGCACACATATCATTGAAATTTCTTGTTAGTTCTAAACATTCGACACATTGACCAAAAATTTTCATTAATTAAAAAAGAGTCATGGTGACAAGCGGAAAACAGAAGAGATTTTGCAGACATAAAATGGAATGGTTTCAAGTGGTGTTTTGTTGTTCCAAATACATCCCACGAGTTATTTATTTAAACTAATGTCTACAAACCAAATACAACAAGCTAAAAAGAAATTGCAAATGTTGAATCCCAATTGCTACCTCATATCATCTCTCTCAACTTTGCATCTACTTGGAGGTAGATGACAAATCTTGTTTCTTCTGCTCCTTCACAAATGGATTCTGTAAATTATAGAAGAGAAAGGCAGGTAAGTTTGAATTTTATAATGACAGAGATTTACTATTCATAGTTACTAGTAGAGTGCAACACCATTAAAACAAGCATTTTGGAGAAATTCATATTAGAGTTATGGACAAGCTAAAAGTATTCAACGCCAATAGTACTATTATACCGCAGCTAGAATAAAGAAGTAACATCTCAGGCAAGTCGAGGATCATAAGCTACTAATATTGTTCAAGCTTCTCGACATATATGCTGAATATGGACAGTCAAATTCTCCTAAATCCAAAGCAGAAAGCACAAATAAAAGAGAAAATTACAAGACAAGCACAGCTTGAGGACTGGAGATAAAAAAAAGTGAGTAAATGAGACACATGGATACACTTACACTAAACCAGATGGACGGGGCACTGGAATCTGGGACAGAAGAAAGAATTCCCCGGACAGGATTCTCCTGTGGGCGCCTAATTTTATCCAACTTGCATCAATACAACAGACCATCTAAGTTTTCACATATTCTTAACCCATCCTTGAGTTCCCATAAAGTCTCATGACTCGGTAGATTTCCTAGATAAAAAAGGGAGTCTCTAAGGGTTGGTATCTGCAATTATTCTCCCGTTTCACAGTCTTATCCACGATCACCTCCTCCATGAGGTTGAGCAAAACAGCAACTGGCAGGCTCAAAAATGAGTCTCAATCAGACCTACTATGCATTTTTTTAAGTTCTCACTAGTTTTCCATCACATTTTCACTCCTAATACAACCTCATGAAGTGAATCAAGTCCAGTGAAATTTCAATTTCAGAAGGAAAAAGCAAGACATAATTTCACCTTACCATCATTTTCTTTTATTGTTTATTTATACACAAAAGTTATCTATAATTCATCATATTAGAATCTTAGCAACACAGCTCCCTAGCTCTATACTAGGGAGCTAAGTTTCATGATTACTACTACAACCACAACCTACAAATCATTCTAGTATGAAGTAATAATCCCAAACAGTAAAACCATGTCAGATCCAGCATCATACTGATTTTCTATTCTGTCAAACCACAATTCAATGATTCTTGTCAAATTTAAGAATTCTGAGACCCTAATTGATAGGTAAATTTGTTTTAGGGGTTTTATGAAGAAGAAGATGAAACTTACTGGAAGAACGAAACTAGCAACCACGACGGCGGCAACGACTCCGCCTATGATTGCAGGTGGCCCCGTCAACAAACTCCATCTCCTGTAAATCATTTTACTTTCTTTTCTCTTCTGAGTGGCGATGGAAAGTGGTGGTGAACTGGTGATGAAAAAAGAATTCCTCTTTCCGAATGAGAAGAAAGCTTGTGATAAGCGCTGAGCTCGTGCTTGTTTGGGTTATTGGATTTTATGAGACGTATCCATATAGTAAAAAAAGCCTAATCCTTGTACGATCCATTATTTTTCAACCTAAATTAAGAGATATGTTTTTGGTCATACCAAAAAATTACCGGTCATATTCAATTCTGCTCACAATTTTATTTTATTTTGTCTAGGACCTAGATAAAATATATGCCCGATAATTTTTTGGTATGCCCAAAAATAGCCCTCTAAATTAAGGGCGTAGCCAAGCACATAACTTGCCAAGTATATATTTTTACACATCTTTTTTACATTCGTTTTCTTCACTTTTTTGCTTTTTTGTTCACTGAAACAACCCAGATGATGAAAAGGGAAAAAACCATGCCAAGCCTTCCGGAGGAGCTTCATCTTGAAATATTGTTAAGGGTGCCCGCGAAGTCAACGTTTACATGTAAGTGTGTTTGCAAGACCTGGCTTGCGCTTATTTCCAACCCTAGTTTTGTTAACTCGCATCTTGATCATACCATCCAAACAAACAAGTGTAGTCTGATTTTTACAAGTTTTAACAAGCCTTGTCCAGATTATCACCCGCTTTATTCCGTAAGTTATGATTCATTATCGTCAACTCTGATGAACGGTTTTGATGCCGATGTTGTTGAAATCGACTTCCCTTTCAAGTCTTTAAAGTATGATAACCAGTTGTTGTGTTCTTGTAATGGTCTCCTCCTTTTTTGGAGCGAAGAGAACTACCATTTTTATTTATGGAACCCGGTCACTGACAAATGTAAGGGGATACCGGAATCACATAGTTGTTACATATTTGCTTTTGGTTATGATTGCAAGACCAGGAATTAGAAGTTGGTAAACGTGGTAGATTTTGAGGATACAAATGTTAAAGACGTCGAGGGAAAAACAGGTAGGTGTATGGTCGAAGTCTACACGTCAGGGTTGAACTCATGGAAAACAATTCAACCCATCCCTTACACGTTTTATTGTGAGCGAGAATGCGGAGTCCTTGTCAATGGAGTTTTTCATTGGTTAGGTCAAACACAGAAAGGCCAAGACGTGATAATCTCTTTGGATATCAGTGACGAGAGATTCGAGCATATTCAAGTACCAAACATAGCGTTGGAGAACGAAGCTTTAGAGAATGGACATGATCTTTATATGAATGTGGGAGTGCTGGAAAGGTGCCTCTGCCTATTTGTTAATGTTGATGGAATATGTGAATTATGGGTCATGCAATATTATGGAGTACAAGAATCTTGGACAAGACGTTATATCATTAACTTTGAAAACATTACTACTGGTGCCTGCGAATATGTGAGAGTTATGCGGTCCTTTAAAAATGGTGAAATTCTACTCACGCTTGATGAAATAGATGTTCTAGTTGTATATGACCCAAAGCAAGTAAGTGCTAGAAAAACAAATATTTGTGGTCTAGAGGTGAGTGAAGCAGTAAATCATTTTGAGAGCTTAGTTTCGCTCTAAACTAGAGCGTGATTTGTGTTTTGGTACTCAAATCGGCGATTGTTTCTCAATGTTACATTTGTTATTAAAAAATAAAAAAAATAAAAAATAAAAAAAGCTTTCTTTTCTATTGATTTGTAGACGGACCATTAAGAAAATAAAGAAAATTCAAATCTAATGAGAAAATAGTCCAACTTTACAAAATTTAACTTTACGCTGAAATCGAAAAAAATTAGAAGCAAACTTTGTAGATGAACAAATTTATTTCAAGTGCATACACAAGAGGATAATAAATGGACAAGCCCAGGTCTTGTCTTTTTTTTTGATCGGTAAAGAAGAAATATATTGATCAAAAGAGAAGAGGGTACAAAAAGGCTTGTACCACCCTTATAAAACACAAAAGGGAACAAGAAGGAAATGAAGTTACAACAACTTCAAAACGCAGCAAAGAAAACTAAGAAGCAAAGTAAATTCTAGGCCAACTTGTTATTACATCTTGAAAAGAGACGGAGGCTAAATCCTGAAAAACAAGGCACCATCTGAAAAGGTCGTACTTGATCTTCATTGAACTCCGGTTGCATTAAATCATTTTGTTCTTGAAAGCTCTTTCATTTCTAGCATTCCAAATCCCCCAGAATAGCCCTGAGATCATTGACCATATATGATATTCCTGCTTAGAGTTTAGAGAAACATTCCAGGAAAACAACATGCCAAACATATCATTTGGCATAGTAAAATGCCAATTGAGTTTGTTTTTGAAATGAGCCCAAATCTTTGTTGCAAAGTGACAGTGAAGAAAAAGGTGATTAACTGTTTGGTTGAGAATAGAATAAGCAGTTTGTGGTACTTCCAGATTTCTTCTTGCTAACATATCCCTAGTTGGTAAACTGTTGTGAGCCAAAGTGTCCATAAGAAGAAGCATATCTTGGGAGGACATTTTAATTTCCATATGTACTTGAAAATATGATTTAATCCATGTCATTTGAATCTTGAACCAAAGAATCATAAGTGGACCTGACAGTGAAAAAACCTTTAGTATTTAAATCCCATAAAATTTGATCATCTGCATTGGAATCTAGAACAACTGGTTGTAAGTTATTTCGGAGATCTTCATATTCATTTCTAACAATATTGGTTTGTCTTCTAGGAACCTCCATATTCCAAGCACTTCCTTGATAAATTTCAAGAACGAATGATTTTTGTTCTGCAGACGGAAAATAAGTTTGGATATTTCATACACAACGGTTCCTCCAACAGCCATTTATCGAACCAAAAGCGAATAGTTGTACCTGACTTAGCTTTAAACCTGATATGACTTCGAAAATTGTATTTCGCATTATACCCTTCCAAACTGAAGTACCATAAGAACCTTTCGGAATCTTTGAGAGCCAATTCAAAGCTTCAGAGCCGTATTTTTATTCCACTATTTCCCTCCATAAGAAATCTTTCCAGGTTGCATACCTCCAAAGCCACTTTGTTAGGAGAGCCTGATTCATTTTCTTGATACTTTTAATACCTAATCCTCCAAATTTTCTTCTTTTGCATAAAGCAGGCCACTTTACCAAATGCATTTTTTCTTCTTCCTTTTTTGTCATGCCACAAAAAGTCTCTAATAATTTTTTCAATCTTGTTTGCCACTGAAATTGGAATTACAAACAAGGACATATAGTAGATTGGTAAGCTTGCTAGAACACTATTAATTAGAGTTATTTTACCTGATCTACTAAGAATGGACTTGTTCCTTACTGGTAATCTTTTGTAATAGTATCTATCACTTTATCCCATTTTGCCACTCCACCACTTTTGTCACCAAGTGGAAGACCCAAATATGTAGTTGGAAGAATTCCAGAATAGCAGCCAAGTAAAGAAGAAAATTGTAACAAATCACCAGAATAAGCAACACCAAAGATTGTACTTTTGGCGAAATTTATTTTTAAACCATGTAAGTTGTTCAAAAGACAAGAGAATTAGTCGAGATTCTTAATTTGTTCTATGTCAAGCATCTAGAAAGATTAAAGTGTCATCGCAAATTGCAAATGACCGATTAATCTTCCACCAGCATTTAGCTTTGAAGCTTGAAATTAGACCTCGCTTGAGCTTTCGAATCATGAAGGATAAGGCTTCACCAACTAGAAGAAATAAGAATGGGCTAATGGGATCTCCTGCTCACTCTTTTTTTGGATTTGAAGTAACAACAGAAGAGCCATTGATCAAAACTGAGAATCGACGAACTCCACACAACACCTAATCCATCTTCTCCATTTATCTCCAAACCCCATAAGAGCAAACATCTCATCCAAGAAATCCCAATTTACATGATCAAAAGCTTTTTCGAAGTCAACTTTGATTAACAAACCGGGTTTTCCCAGTCTTTCTCTGGAATCTATTAGTTCATTTGCTACCAACACACCATCAAGAATCTGCCTTTTTTTGATGAAGGCACTTTGATGAGAGGAAATCAAATCTGGCAACACTTCTTTTAACCTATCAGCCAAAACTTTAGAGACTATTTTGTAGACCCCATGAATTAGGCTAATGGGTCTCAAATCCTTCATTGCTAGAAAGCATTCTTCTTCTGAGACTTCTTTTTCTAAATTAGTCTTCAAAACTTCTGAGATTCTGTTGAAGTGCATGTAATCCATCGACATCGATCTTGTAGGCGATTTTCAAAAATATTTTTAAAAAGTCTACAATACCTTCTTTTATCTTCTGCATCATTTGTTAATTCACCCTCCACCTTTATAGCTCCAATGAAATTTCTTCTTCTTCTATCTGAGGCCAACCTGTGGAAGTATTTGGTGTTGTCATCATGAAGCTGCATATGAGTAGCTCTAGCTCTTGCCCTCCATTTTTCGGCTTTAATCACTGCCAGATTACAGAACTCTGCCTAGCACTGAATTCTTGTATCCCATTGTTCTTCAAGTAAGGCCATTGTTAATATTTTCTTCCGCATCCAGATCCACAAAAATATCTTCTAAGACCCCCATTCTACTATCCGTCTCTCCGAATTGTTGTTTGCTCCATTGCTTTAAAGAATGTTTCAAAAGTTGCAACTTCTTGCATAAAGAGAAACCAGCTCCCATGTCACAGCAAAGGAAGACCAAGAAGAAGATACGAAAGAGATAAAATTTTGGTGATTTAACCCGATAATACTCACATCTAAAAGGACCCGGACTGTCTTCACACCTTCACGAGTAGAGCAATAGGATTATGATCGAGCAAGGTCTTGAAAGGGCTTGTTGATGGACTCTTGGAAAATGAGCTTCCCACTCGGTGAAACGAAAATTCTATCAATTGCTTCTTATGCTTTGAAATTGATTGTTAGTCCAAGTGAAAGTAGCCCCATTCAAAGGCAAATCAATTAGTTTATGTCTAGCAATAAAACGATTGAATCTTCTCATACCGGTAGTGGCTATACCCCCGAAGACCTCTCATGAGTAAATCTTATTTCGTTAAAATCTCCTCCAAGTACCCGGGGTACATCCCAAGTAACATCTTACTTGATTATTTCTCTCCGAATAGATTCACTTCACTTGAGTTGTTAGCATTTGGGGCATAAATTCCAGTAAACATCCATATTAAATTTGTATCCAGCATTTGACACAATATAGTTATGGAGTAATGACCAACTAAAGAGTCTAGGACTTTAATTTTAGAGTTATCCCAACAACATAAGATGCCACCAGACCTGCCTACAGACGGAACATCTAACCACTCCACGTTCTTGTTTCCCCAGATTTGCCAGACATGAAGATTAGTGCACTGTTGCAGTTTAGTCTCTTGAAGAACACAAATACTTGGTTTCCAAACTCTCATCTTTTCTTTTATGACATCCCTTCTATTTAGGTTGTTCAAACCTCTTATATTCCAGTTGACAATTTTGAAATCCATTAAGAAAGATAAACCCTTTTTAGTTGCCAAACAAATTAAAGTAAAATCAGATTGATTTACCTCTTTCAGTTTCCAGGTTCTTTAGATGATCCTTCATGGTTACCATCATTGAATCCACGTTATCCGTTTCATTCCCATTGAAAAATAAACCCAACTTAGGACCCAAGTTGATCATCGAGTAACAATATCTTCAAATTTTTCGTAAAGTTGGGTCAATGTCGGATTTAATGATGTTCCATTGGCCGGAGTTGTTTGAAGAATCTCCCTTTGTTGTGATGAATTGAGGTCTCCATATGAGCACCAGCATCCATTTTACGAAGATAGGGAATTGATACAGCCTCCCCGAGTAATTTATCTACTGTTCTTCCGAAGTTATTGAAGTCGGTTCGGCCGTAGAGGATTGTGCTCTTGAGTCTTCCAATTTGTAGCCGAGATGGAGTCTGATGTGGAACATGAGTTGGAAGCTGAGCTGTCGTCTGAGTTGGGCGCCTTTAAAAGTGGAATTGAGTTTGGTGTCCCCTATCCAAAATCTGTACTCTTCTAGCCTTCCTTCTCGGTTCCGCGTGCAAAGAAGCACTTGAGATTGATTTTTGAAAAATCAAAAGAGAGGTTTGCTTTTGTATGCACGCGAAGAATCTTGAAAAAGATGACTTATTTAAATCAGCACGCGGTGAATTTACTATACGGGAATCTTCTTTTTGTCCCCAAAAAGTAATGGACCGTGACTCATCTGTTTGGTATGTTGAATTCTCCACAATCCGCTCCCCTGTAAATTTTTCCATTGATTGATCTCCACTGTGCCGAGATACCCTGATCTTTTTGAAGTCCGCCGTGTTTGTTGACTTTGATGAAGAAATCTGGATTGGAAAATAGTGACCCCGTAATTAAACATGAAAGAAGTGTCTTTGTTAGGTGAAGTTAAAAACCTTAAGGCGAATTGTGAAGCATTTTCCCACGATAAGGTCTCGGGATGAGCCTCAATTAATCCTCCAAAGTTAATACCAATACTATGAAAAATATCCACACTCCACAGATTGAATGGTACTCCTTAACATCAATCCAATGACCCTCTATCGAGTCGATGAGAAGGAATAGAATTATGAGATGGCCACCATGGATATAGTCTAATAGTAGCATCACCAGAAATCCATAGACCCTTTTCTAAAATGATGTTCTTATGTTCTGTTGAAGAAAAGAAAAATGCTTTTTTCTCTTCAAATGGGAAAATATCGAAATCTGTGGCCAAAGAAAAACGTTTTGATATTTCTTTTCCCAAAGAACTCCATGAATGTACCCGATTGGATGATTCGACAACGATAGCTTGATCCAGTCTGGTGAATAAATTTGAACCTTGTTTTCCGGTGTTCACACCGTGAAGCTTACGCATCTTCCTCTGGTAAAATCGTGAATCCATTGAAGTAGTGACATTTGGTGTAGCCTTTGTTGTGTGTGTATTTGTAGATGGTAACGACTTAGCAGCAACGGCGGGAGTTTTCCTTGATAAAAACTTATCAAAACCCACAGCAAATCGTTTCCATCTATTCTCACCTTTTTTCCGCTTGAGAACGGTAGTGTGCTTGCTTTTGTTTCTGAAACAGTTAATCGAGAAATTCTCCGTACTTGTTTTTGTCCCTCATCAAGAGCATATGTTCCGTGTCTCTTTCGAAAACCAGGGTGCCAAGTCACCGTAGAAATCCTTTGACGATTCTTTTCTTATAATGTTCTTAAGCCATATCAAAGCGGATCTGGTTATTTTGAATTGGATTAAAAGCCTTGTGTTCCTCGTTTCTTCTGTGATAAGAACCTCACCCGATTTTTTGGAGATAATAAAAGCCTTGTATTCACATTCAATTCTAATATCGGTGTAGAGATCCTGTGCGAATTTGGTTTTTCTTATTACAAACCTCGATCCAACCTTCATCATCTTTTGATTTGTTCTCCATGTGATTCAACTTTTCATTCTCCTGCTGTTTGCCAAAATCTTGATAACCTCTTGAAGATGAAACTTGTTCTCCCCTAACCACCGAAATCCAATCCCTTGTTGCGTGAAATCCTTCTCTTGCCTTGATCTTGCTGACTTCCCTGCTGATTTAAAATCCTATGCTCATCTCTGTAGCTGTGTGTTGAAGATACCTGATCCATTTTTGCTGCGAGTATACCGGACATTCTCTTTCCTTCTCGCGGTTCCAAGCCCAGGTCTTGTCTACAACCTGCTTCTATTTGTAGTTTCCGTTATCACTCTTTTTCATGGCGGGTGCATCCTTAGTTGCCTTTCGGTTCTTTGCATCTGCCTCAATAGGGGTTCCAACATTCACATTTGCCACTCTCGGGAGGTTCGCTTCAGTTTTGACATCCGTAGTCACCTGGCCTGTCTTGTAGTTAGCTGTAATTTCATGACTTCGCCTCACAGACGCCACACCGTTCACAATTTCCACATCTTCATGTTTTGATTCGTGTAAAAGCTCCCCTTTATTTAAGTTTAGCCCGTGACTCCCACCATCATCCACACCCGCTAACCCATTTTTTGACGTTAGCCCTATAGTCCCACCCCTTTGGACCTCACCATCTTGTAAGTTTACTTTGGACTGTCCATCCTTGGAGAAGGTAGGTTAATCCGCCTGGGACCTCCATGACGACTGGCTCCGACACGAAAGGTACCTTTGGTACCAGTTGATCGACCCTTGAAACCCCAAAATCCATCTCTGTGAATTTGGTCAGCCAGTAATTAGTAATACTGCAAATTGTCATTAGCTTTTCAAATAAACTCAAATAAAATAATGGAAAACAAAATTAGAGAACTAACAGAAAGAGAAAAAACATCACATCACGAGAAAGAAGGCGGGACACACGACTAACCGGAAAGAGACAGCACTATGAAACCAGTTAAGGCGAGGATGAAGATCAGGCTTGCTCTTGCAATTATGATGAAGACAATATAAACCTCCGGAAATGTATCTCGGATCTTTTGGAGTAGTAACTAAAATGTTAAGGGAAATGTCCTATTTGTAGTAGGTGTGGCTTGTGCCGTTCTATCGCAAATTAGGAACATAATTTTTTTGTTTATTAATAGAGTTAGTGGATGGCAACTCCTGAGTCCTGGTTGATAAAGAAGAAAGCTTCGAAAAGAGTGTTGGAAATTTTGGGTAAAAACAGAGGATGGAACACTAAAAGAAATTGTTGTTGTACTCAAAAGCTTTTAAGGCTCGGGTGATTTCTTTTAGACGATTATTTCTACCCTCCCAATATAAATTGGCGATTGCAACAGGTATGCAAAATAATGCCTTCAGGATACAATGAAAGCCCTACAACAGAAATTGGATTCAAGGTTTGCACCCCTTGACCCAACCAAGAACACATGAGAGAGATTTCTGATGATGCTTTAGATGGAGAGAAAACAGGTTGAATTCATTCTTAAGAATGGGAGAATTCCTTCACTACTTATAGGGTTATTCATGCCTATTGGAGATGACTCTTCACTTCCAAAAGACACATAAGGTGTCTGTTGGGAATGGTTGTGTCCTTTATGAACCATCACACCTATTAGAGGTGTCCCTTCATCTCCAACTAACATCCATTGTGTTTATCAACACGAACACTTCCCCATCATAGTGACAAACCAAAAACGAAAACAGTTTTATTTTCTAAGTTATTGAAAATATCCAACAATCTCCCCCTATTTTCAAAAACCAAAAACATAAAATAAAATAAAACTTATAAAACCGGAGTGGTTGCATCACTCAAGTGGCGCCTCGTACTAGAAAGTGGGATCAAGCCAACGTAGTTCAAGCACAATTGGGACTAAGCATCGTATTTGAAATCAATACATAAATGATAGGTACCTTCTGGGTTTGAACCTTCACTTAGTGTAAGAAACTCAAAGCCTTATCGAGATTCTATGGTGAAACCAGTCTTGAACCAAGTATCCCTTATGATAAAACCGGAGTCTCCACATATTGATTCCATAAATCATGTGTTCGTAGCCAAGCACTATAAAGGCCTTGTGCTTATATCCTTATTCATGAGTCTTCTTTAGAGAACGGTCTTCTTCTCTTAGGAAACGGCCCACATTTCCATACTCATATAGGTAAGTCTCGAAGGTGTTTCTGCGAGACACCTTTTACTAATCACAAACTCATTAAGGATTTACATTCATCCTATTTTCTTGCAGAAAAACGAGCACTAACTTGAAATGGGAAGTTTTATGTTAGTGCTCCATAATCTACAGCCATAACTTGTTGGTACCACATTGAACCTTGTTTATCTTTTTCAAAACATAGGTTGGGTTTACATGCTATGAGAGATCAACCTTCCTTCTGAGACCTTAGTCCCATTTCTATATACTTCATTGAAATTAATTCCTTTGGGAGACTCTTCATAAGTAGGTCTACCAAGCTTTTCTCCGTTTCAATGGTTAACTGCAATTACTCCTTTCTTGAGTAATTGACTTACCGTTCCTTGTATGTCTTGAATTTTCATTATAAGTCTTGTTAAAGACGTTATAGATCATATCCTGATTCACAATTAATCAAGACCTCCTGAGATGGCTTCTTCCAAAATAGGATCTCTACAAGTTAGGTTTTAAGCCATTTCTTCTCATTAATTGCATCTACTAATGCAATTAATGAGAAAACATTACTAAAAAATGTTCCTCTTTGATTTTACAAAATAATTGTAACTTCTCTAGTGATCCTAATTAACATTTACGGTTAATTCACAAGAAGTCATTATAGACTTGCATACACTAGAGGCATAGAAAATTTGTAGGCAACTTACTTGATATTTCAACAAGCACATTATTACGATGAGTAACTCCTCTACTCATGCCCAATCCTCTACAAATTTATACCCAATTACATAGACAATTTCTATTTAACATTCTACATTATGTAATGCAAATGTTCATAATTTATGCATCGGTAATATCGTAACACCTTATCGTTGGAATTTGGTCACGCGCCCAATCTTTCCAATACGTTACATATTAACCGGTATTCCACTTTCCTTTGATATCATTTAAGACATCCCATTTTCCAAATTTTGGAACATATAATTCTTATCCCAAGAATTATGTTCATGCCATACCGTTGTTGTCTCAACAATTATGACGAATTTGGTTTTGAAATAACCCAACAAGTAGAAAATTTATGATATTGTCATATAAATTTTCCCACCAATCCACGACAATTCTTAAATGCAAAAAATGCAACTCAATGTCATAAAATACGATGCTTTACAGATTTGCATATTTGTCTGATTTTTTTTTTTTTTAATCAAACATGTGCACCCAAATTTCTAAAGAAATCTTCAAATCCAGTGCATTGGTACATGTACCGTTCTTTTGGATTTGGCTTTCTTTGAGCACTACAAAGATGGCTACAGAAGATGGCCTTCCTCAGTACTCTACAGTTCACGAATTCATACTTGGAAAATTTGTATGACATTTTTCATATAAATTCTCCCCCATTTAGTGACACTATTCAACGTAACAAAGTACTCCTGTTTCCGAGAATTTAATACACATCATTTGATTTGTATCAATTGAACATTATTGCAATTCCTGGTGCCGTTCAAGTCTGTGTATAAAATACAGGCTAGTTCTTCCACAGTTCTTTAAAAGAAAATCTTATCTTCCATCATGTGAATCAACGCATAGATTCCCTTGTGTCTACAAAGAGACACCATTCTTGTCTTTCTCTAACAATGTCTCTGAATAGTAACCGAAAATTCAGATCTCTTCTTTGGGTCATGAAACTAACCAATACACACCACTTGTGTTTATTGACTTCAATGAAGAAGCATACCGGAAACAAGAACACATATTTGGTTCTGTTCATGAAATATATAAAAGGACACAAATAGTTTGAGCCCATTGATCAATATTTGATCATTTTCCACAACGGACTGTCCCTGCATGGATTCAAATTTTAAACTAGAATTTGAATCATTCAAAATGGCTGTTAACATGCATCAGACAACTAGGGTGTTAGAATGAAGAGATTCTTCATTTTCACTTTATCTGCATTTCTCAGTATCACCCTATTCCTGGGCACCAAAAATGAAAATTCATTTTTTCTGAATTAATTGAATTTGAAATGTCTCACATACATGATATACCAGACGTTCTATGATAACACATTTTCATGTCAATTCAAATTAATATGAGCCAACCGTCCCAACCAAGAGGTTCCATCTCTTCGCCACTAGATATTTTCCTAATAGAACTCTCTTTCTGAAGCACATGTGCATGTATATGCAAATTTCTACGAGCATAGTTAATCCAATTAAGAAGATAACACCCATTCACAAGGAATCGTTGTTCACATTTGTCACTTGAAATGGATACTATTCTAATCATACATCGTACTGTATATGTATCGGCAAATTAGAATCCTACTCAACATGCAATCTTAGAATCTTTATAAAAGAAAACTAGATTTGTTACTTATCTGATTGGCGATACTTTCCCTGGCAATAGCTTTTTCGTTTATGCACCAATGTTCGGAAATCAACATTTCAATTTGGAAGTATGATAAAATCCCAAATTGGTAACTTGTCCACGCTTCTAACGAATTCAGATTACTATTCCGGTAAAACAAAAATTCCAACTCTCTATTATTTCTTCAAGACTCTTCCCGGAAGAAGACGTCCTTAAATTTCAGAAATGTTCCATCCTCCACAATTGCAAACAATAATTGCTGAAAAATAATCGTCTAAAACTGTTGGAAATTTTGGGTAAAAACAGAGGATGGAACACGAAAAGAAATTGTTGTTGTACTCAAAAGGTTTCAAGGCTCGGGTGATTTCTTTTAGACGATTATTTCTACCCTCCCAATATAAATTGGCGATTGTAACAGGTATGCAAAATAATGCCTTCAGGATACAATGAAAGCCCTACAACAGAAATTGGATTCAAGGTTTGCACCCCTTGACCCAACCAAGAACACATGAGAGAGATTTCTGATGATGCTTTAGATGGAGAGAAAACAGGTTGAATTCATTCTTAAGAATGGGAGAATTCCTTCACTACTTATAGGGTTATTCATGCCTATTGGAGATGCCTCTTCACTTCCAAAAGACACATAAGGTGTCTGTTGGGAATGGTTGTGTCCTTTATGAACCATCACACCTATTAGAGGTGTCCCTTCATCTCCAACTAACATCCATTGTGTTTATCCAACACAGAACACTTCCCCATCATAGTGACAAACCAAAAACGAAAACAGTTTTATTTTCTAAGTTATTGAAAATATCCAACAAAGAGAACTAACAATGACTTTCAGCCAAATATGAAAAGAAAATTGAAGTCAAAAGTATTCTAATTTTTAGGGCGATGCAACGTGCAAGCTTGTCAAAGTTTGGAGTATATAATAGGTCATGGAAACGTACAAGTTTTTAGGTGATCCCATGGAGGTATCCTTGACCTTCATTCACTCACCCAAACTACGGTTACAGGCTACAGCCCCGAGTTCATGATGGCCCACCTCCACACCCTAACCCAGTAGTACCAGCGGTGCAGGCGGCTGAAGGCCGCTCTAATATTTTTACATCCTATCTGATTTTGAATCATTCACTTTTTTTTTTTGAGTGAAAATGAAGTTATAAAGTATTTTATGTTATATTATTACCTTCTTACTTACTAGAATTGTTAATGTAAGAAAATAATATAAGAATGAAAGAAAGATGGAAGGATAGCATGAGAGTTCTATCTCCAATTGTATTTCTTCTTGTATCACATACAACCAACTAAGAATGGCTATTTATAACCTCAATATAGGTTAGGTGAAATAGGAAATACAAAAGAGTTTACAATTCAAATTTTGCTAGCTAAAATCTTATTCTAATCTTAGTTGTTTTTCTTGACCAAAGATATGTCTAGTTGTTCTAGAAATTAGAAATGGTGGTTCATGCATAAACCTTGTTTATACAATACTCCCCCTTGGACCATCATTTCTAATAAATGTTTTCTTGTTAAAATTTTGTCGGTGAAGTCCTGATGGGGAAAATCCTGAGCAGGAGAAATTTTGTTTCCTTGTTAAAACCTTTGCCATAAAAATTCAACTGGGATAAAAACTGGTCAAAGGAAAAATAGTAAAACTCTTGGATCTTTAAAGTGATGATGGTTATCACGAATTTTCTCCCGTTGCCGAAACCGTGTCAGGAAAACCATTTAGGAAAAACCTGAACTTGTAGTGAGATTGGTCACCGTCAAAGTTGCGTCAGGAGAACCACTTAGGACAAAACCTGAATGCCTGCGCCAGGAAAACCGCTTGGGACAAAACCTGAGCGCCTGAATCAAATAATACATGCAGTTATCAGGTAACCGCATTTTAAGAAAATCTATGGATATATACACCTCTTTAGATGATGATCACCGTTCTAATATTGTTATCTCATTAAAAACCTCGCCAGGAAAACCAGAGGGACAAAACCTGAACGTAGGAAAATATGAGTTCTCAGAACAATGATAAATCCGCAGATATTGCCTCGTTAAAAACTTGCCCGGAAAAACCCAGAAGGATAAAAACCAGGATGAAGTAAAAAGAGTACAATACGTCAAACTGCGGATAGCAG
Source organism: Papaver bracteatum (assembly GCA_023529315.1). Taxonomy (NCBI): domain Eukaryota; kingdom Viridiplantae; phylum Streptophyta; class Magnoliopsida; order Ranunculales; family Papaveraceae; genus Papaver; species Papaver bracteatum. The sequence goes on from JAJJWX010004997.1 coordinate 24,518, forward strand.
TGGACTCGCATGCCTCATTAAAACATTGACAAGGAAAACCAGTGGGACAAAACCTTGACTAAGGAAAAAGAGTACACGACGTAATGTCCAATATGCCCATATCCATAGTCTTCCATGGCTTTACTCCCCCTGATGAGAAGCCTTCTCGGTTGATCATTATTCCCTGTAGTACTTCTTAGAGTTCCGAACCACCCTTTAAAGTCTTCAACAGCTCCAACTTTCTTTAGTTGAGAAAATCAGTCTGACTTTCCTCTGTGCAATTTCTTAATGATCATCTGGTTGAGCCAGCCTTTTATATATATTCTCTACTAGCTGTCTGAACAATCATAATTTCCCGGAGGATAAAAATCTCCTCTTTTACAAGACCTTTAGCTAGGAAAATATTTAGATGCTTCAACGACCCTGTCAAAAATCAAAACTTAAACAACCTGATTAGCTTTTCTATGTGGGAGACATCTAGCGATCCTTTAAGCAAAAGATCAAGCTTAATGGTACCACGAAGATGAGGGGAGACCTTTTTTGGACCAATGTCTCGATATTGGTATTGGGCACATCCAGACTTACATGTTTACTACAAACCCAACATCATGTATCTATATCATATTTCAGCTAATATACCATTTACACATCTTTGTGTAATACAAACCACAGAGTGACACATCTTCTTTGTTTAGATGTAGATCGATCAATCTTGTAAGAGATCGAATGACTGAAACAATATCAGCTTGTCCATTTAAACATGTCTAAACCTTTAAGGTTGACGAAATTAAAAGACTTCAAGCTATAATGCTCAACTAACATATTGAGACCTTGTTTTACTGAGATTTTCATCTCGAACTTCTGCTTTAAGCATTTTTGTGCTTTGGAGAATTCTTCAGAAGTTCCAATAAGGTAGATGTTTTATACATCAAATCTAGTAAATGCACAGTATATGAGAACATAAGATGGTCCACATATCCCTGGATAATAAGCATTCACTTAGACGATTGACCATGTTCGTCTTTATAGGGAAAATGCATATGATATGGTAATTCTACTTATAGGTGAAAAACTTCAGGAATTTGTCTGCGGTTATCTATATCATATTTTCACATAGATTCACAATAACCACATCCTATAGATGCACGCCGAGTCCTTAAAATACTTCTAGACAAATACCAAAGAGGTAGTTGCATCCATAATAGGGAATATGTTACAAAGAAATCCATCTCAGGTTCCTGTAAAAGACTTTGTGCCATTAGTTGACTTTATTTTTCTAATTATGCACATACACCCACCTGTATCCACTAGGGGTTACATTATCGGGTGTCGGAACTGCAAATACCTGTCTGTGGCCAAGAATAGCTCACATCATCGAGTGATCTGGTGGTAGTACCAAACCATGCATTTTATGAGAAATTATTATTCTGCTTGAATCTCTCCATTCCTAGTTTAACCAATCATTCCTTTGATGACATTCTTATAGAGAGTGGTTCAACACCAACATCATCTATGGCAGTATCAGTGGATACTTTGACGATATCATCAACAATCATTGGATTACTATCACAAATTTCTCTAATTCATGCATGCCTTGAGGAAATCCTCTCATTTTGAGGTTCCACGGACTTTGCAGAGACATTCTCTTGTTAAGAGAACTATATTCAGAGAAATTAGATCTTCCACTAATAGTCTCTTTAAGAGTACTATCTTTCAATGATTGTGACTGGTTATTCCATTTAGGAGGCGTAGAATATTTTAAATTAACTAGTCATCCACGCTCAAGGTGTGTTTTAAATGACACACTAGCTACTACACTCACAGCTTCTCATGAAGCAACTTGATTTGCAATTCCTGAAGATATTAAATCTTCTTCATGTATTTCATTGCTGAAAACATCCAAATGAGATGCGTCCTGGTTTATCTTTGTACAAACCAGGATACTTTACGCCGTTTTTCAGGCGATAGCCTTTCCTCCTAACGGCGGGAAGACTTTCTCATCATATTTGCAAATCTTGTAGTAGAATATTAATAGCAGTGGAATATAGCATGTCTCAAACAGAAAACATGACAATGGTTTTATAAGTAATAAGTTCAAAATACACAAGAACATCAAACCATCAATGCTCAAAGACATCACTAGGATGATACAACATCAATGATTGACAAACAAGAGTTTCTTTGAAAATTTATACGAGTATAGATACACGGTTATCATCCAGTTGATATGTCGAGTCATGCATGACTACCAGACCATACTACCATGAACCTGGTTAGTGTCTGTGGAAACTCGTTGTCAAGGTTATCGCTATATAACAAGCGACCTTAATTCTCTCATTATGCTTTCTTATAAGCATCAGCTTTCGAACTAAAATTCGTGGATGTTAGGACTGAGATCCTGAAAGCAAACACAAGTGAGAGAACAACTCAATATGGTGAGATCATATCGCAATCATATGAACTTTGTCGATAATTCCTTTGCAAAGGGGATATCTATCCACAACGATTTTAGTAGCTACTCTGAACATTATCGACAACCAAGTTATTAATCAGTTAATAAACGATCTTACATCATTCTCCGGAGTATGAGGATACCATAATCCATTGGTACCAAGTTTCAACATGCAGATATTCCTTGCCATGAGATATCAACGCATCTTTTATGGATATGGTCCTCGTCAGGAGATATATCAACTCATAACTCAAAGAGAATATGAACGTTATCTGATTAGATTGGCATACCTCAAGATTAGAGGTTTTCGTCTATGCTTCCAAGCATATTTCTATACGAAATAATCGCTGCGATTTCATGGCAAGCCTTGTAAGGACTTTAATATATTCCGAATCAAGCAAGCGTACTCTTACAAAATATAGCAACAGAGTAATCTCCAACACCTCAGGCATTTCTCGGTGTGAGAATTTAGATGAGACACAATTGGAATTAACCAATATCATCGACGATTCTCCCCCTGATCCTTAGGCGGGAATGTCTCATCAACGGAATATCCATTTCCGTATTACTCTACCTTTCAAGGGAGCAACTGGGTGTAGAAAAATAACAATAACATGCAGCCCAGGAGAGGTGACTGATCAGGTTTCCTCTCTCGTTTACTATCCAGCTGGAATAAATTAAATAATTTACATTTCCTTGTAAAATCAACAGTAAACTGTATATTAAATTTTGTGAACATAGACACTATCTCAATATCAGTCCCAGTCCTTCCAAGACGACCGATAGAGATCAACAATAATAAACAACATTTTAAATGCACGTTTCGTGTCTTTTATGTCACAACGATAGCAGAGCTCTACCAAGTTCAAAAATGGATTTATTCAAACCAATCATTATGCTACCATCCCGTATTTCTCCACTTCTAGTGGTACGGTGCTCATCGAGTTCTTAAAACCGAGAACTATTGTAGTTTCCATATTCAAAAATATGCCTACCACAATTGTATTTTCCTTCTTTGCCAAATATAAACTTATTTGCATAGGTACTGTTGCAAATTTAATTCACCAAATTCAAGATTTTAGGTAATAGCTCAGGTGACGAGAAGACATGGTATTAACTCTAAATATCATTTACAAAAATGCGACACTCATTATCGCTCGACGTTTGTATATCTACGAGGCGATTAACATTTTTGACACTCGATGTTGTTGACACAACATATACAAAATGCAAATTAAGTAGTAGCTCTTTAAAGCTAGTCGATGCATATAATTGGCGCATATAATGCACGCCGTAAAACTAGCAGGAACACATAAGGGCGCAAAATATGCAACTCTCCTTATTGCTCACCACTATATTATATACGGTGCATATATCTTCTCTAAAATCAAGCCGAACTATTTTCCACAAATATCAATGGTGAAATAATGCCGACAAATCTCCAATTCCGTCCATTAGACTCGACGAAATATTAATTTATCAAAGTTGAAATATGAACACATTCTTTATTTCTTAAAAGAAATTGTCTCAATATCAATTGCAGCTTATTTCAAGGACCGCTGATAGAGACTGGCTAACCGTGTTAATCCTGTGTCCATTTTTCATCGCATTAGACCTTAAGTGGAGCGACTTTGAATTCCAGAGATTATTATAGCAAAGGAATATTAAAATTTTGCTATCCCCAAGGATGCAATAATTCCTTGCTCTGTCGATATTAAAAACCGTTAACACCAAAAATCATTGGTGTACCAACAAAGGAAAATTTTATTTTTCTACGCTATCCAAAAGGACGCGGAAAAACCTTCTGTAGGTTGGCTAAGGAGGAAAATAATAAAATGCTTCAAAACTCAAATATTTGGCTAAATTCGAAAATCGAATAGCATCACAAATATGAGTCGTTGGTAATACGTACCAATTTTGGATATCTCTTCATATACCGTGTATTTCAAGTGCTCCAAATAGCACATACAAATACGGTAATATGTATAACTCTCTCTTTAACAAGTCCTAATCAAAATAGGAAACAAAGTTAGACATAATAAAAATTGTATGCATAAAACTATTTAGAAATAGTTGAATTAAATATGCAAGAGTTGAAGAGAATTATCTTTTTCCGTATCGTCAGCCCAACGCCCGATCACCACAGAGCAATTCGTGATGATAACGTGTTATATTATTACCTTCTTACTTACTAGAATTGTTAATGTAAGCAAATAATAGAAGAATGAAAGAAAGATGGAAGGATAGCATGAGAGTTCTATCTCCAATTGTATTTCTTCTTGTATCACATACAACCAACTAAGAATGACTATTTATAACCTCAGTATAGGGTAGGTGAAATAGGAAATACAAAATAGTTTACAATTCAAATTTTGCTAGCTAAAATCTTATTCTAATCTTAGTTGTTTATCTTGACCAAAGATATGTCTAGTTGTTCTAGAAATTAGAAATGGTGGTTCATGCATAAACCTTGTTTATACAATATTTTAATTAAATTAGAAAGAGTATTTATATCGATTTGTGGGAATTAAGTGTTTGACCCTCCCCTCACTCTCTCTTATTCAAATGGCCTTTGGCTTAAAACTCAATTTTAAAAATTAACCAATTTTATTGAAATGACCCTTAAAAAAAAGGTTGTTTGGATAAAGACGTTTGATGATGTTATCAAATGATAAACTATATCCTTTAAGGGTATAATCGTCATACCAACTTAAACATAACATGTCTCACAAATCATACGTAAGAAGTCGACAAATTTTATATATTTGGAAAGCTTTCTGAAAGAGCTACACAACGAGCGTAAATACAACTATCAAATTTTCATTTCATTTCATGAATATTTTTTTCTCTAAATAATTTTTTAAATTTTCTTCATATTTTGTAGTGTGCAAACAATATGCACACTAATTTTATGTGCAGGAAATATACACACTGATTTCTGTATATAATTTTTTAAATTTTCTTCATATTTTATAGTTTGCAGGTAATATACACATTGATTTTATGTGCAGGTAATATGCATACCGGTCATAATATTCCAGGAGCATCAGAATAATTTGTAAATTTTATTAAATAACCCTGGGGCTAAAAGAGTAAGACCCACAATTTCTAGGATCATACGAATAAATTTCTCTATCGATTTTCATATTTATGTCATACATATGATGTACTTTTATTAAACAAGTTTAATTTAGCTATTTTGCCCTCACGAAGAATGCATTCGCATTTGCCCCTGCAAGACATGTAATTCCCAAAAATACTAAGCTTAATTTAGCTGAATCAGAAAGTTAAGTGAGGTCGGCAGATCATCCTACTTGTGCCAATCTCCCTCTGTTCCTGCTTGACTTTCCCGTTAATCTTAGTTGCATTTATAGGTTATCTCATGTCTAGATGTGTAAAACGTGTCGGTCCGACACAGCCCGGCACACGAAGTCGCGTGCTTCACGTGCCATGTGCCGTGTTGTGCTGTGCCAACGATTTAAACGTGATGTGCCGTGCTGTGCTTTACTAGTCAAAAGCTAGGCACAGCACAGCCCACAGGCACAACACACGAATAAACGTGTCGTGCTGTGCCGTGCTGGCACATGTGCTATGAACAATTTGAAATCACTTAATGTACGCATTAAGTCGGACATTATCAAAAGAATTTAATTAGACAACATATCATTTGAAATTATTTCAAGTAAATTAACAAGTTTATTCAATAAAAGGAAATAGTTCATCAAATATAAAATTGGATTATTGTCATGTAAATTAATGTTCTAGTTAAATATAGGTGATGACATTATAACAACGATATTTAAATATATTTTCCAAATATTAAGGTATTATCTGCGTTGTTATAAATAAACCAGCATAAAATGTTAAAAACTAGCTAGAATAGTGACTCTTTTGTGAAATATACAAAAAATGTGATGGATTATGCCTTGTTATATGGTGTATTTGTACATGTTATGACGTGCTTTCTTAACGTGCTATGCTGGGCCACGTGCTTATCCGTGCTGCGTGTTGTGCTATGCTACTGTGCCAATTAGTCAAACCCAGCACGTCCCATTTAACTAACGTGATATGCCGTGCTGGGCTAAGTCACGTCTGGGTTGGGATGTGTTCAAATTTTAGCGTGTTGTGCTGGGCTGTGCTCGTGCTGGAACAGCCCAATTTACACCTCATGTCTATTAACTTTCTCTTTTATTATGCGGTTATGTAAGGTTAGTGTGTAATTTAACTTATTTTTGTGTTTATTCTTGGAATAGGAGAATGAAGACCTCTGTGAAACAACATGATGCTGAATTTAATGTTGGTTATGTTCTATTTGATCGTACTTTTTTCAAAGATGCAACTCTCATTATGAAAATCTTGGATTGTGGAAAAGTCTACACCGTCATCCTCAATCATAAAGAAAACCCATATTTCATGTGTAGGCCGTCAGGAAACACTTTTATATCAGACTTTGGGATAGAAGGGATCAGGAATCTATCTTGATAGTTTTATCGCGAGAAAAAATACTGCCAATCATCTCGTTTGCGAAACCTTACATACTACCAGTGTTAGAAGACTACTCATTGGGTGACGATGGAGAATGAATTACGAGAGGTTATTGAAGAAATACAAATGTTTTGATTATCTTTGCATGTCTCTAGGATTCATCGTGACGTGCTCTTGTTCTTCGTTAAACTTTTATCCCTTTAGCTATGAGTTTTTCTTGTCAAGATTTTCAACGAGGCAATATATATGTGTCCAACACCTTTCGGTGGTTTTATCATTTGGATTATATTGTTTATCTTTTATCTTTCGTGTAATCCCTTTAATTTATTAGTTGTAATAGATGGCTAAAATATTATAATAATCGAGACTACTAACGCCTTAAGTTGGCCTCTTTAATGAAATATTAATTTACAAAACAAAAAAAAAATGTCATGTTATCATGTGATATAAATACAATGCCTCTTTGATGAAACATGAAAACTTCTCTAAAAGCTCTGCAACTTTCTCCATTAACAACTAAACTTCTCTAAACCAAATTTCGTCGTTAAAATTCAATCCTTAATTAGTAACAAACTAGCCTATTCCTTCTTCTCTTTACTATGAATTAAAAAGTTTCGGATTTCTTCGTATTTCAACGAAGATTTCCTACTTTTAAATTTCAGTTCTTTCTATCTTCCTAGCAATATTTTCAAAGCCTTTGGCAGTTATTTTCTTCATAAATTTTCTGACAGTTCAATGGCATAATCTTCACTAAACAATAGCTCAAATATGGATATTATCCAAAATTTCGCTAATCTTCTTTCAAAAGATATCCCTTCAAAGAAGATTCAAATCAACACTCCTTTACCAAATCTCTCTGTGGACTACCAGAATTGTTTAGTTCTTAAAATAGTTTCTCCCAGCAACTTTCTCATTACTGGTGTTCGTGATCTCTTACATAAAACCTGGAGATCTTTCAACAAAAGATTTTATGTTTCAGAATTTACTGCGGAAACATTCCTTATAAAATTTGATTCCCATTCTGATTCAGAACTCATTATGGAAGCGTCACCCTGGGTTATTAGAGATGATTTATTTGCATTGGAGAGATGTGTACCCAACAAACTTCCACATGAATATCTCTTTGATAGTGTAGAATTCTGGGCACAACTTCATGGTATTCCAGTTAATTATCTAGACAGAAAGTTTATCCAAAGGTTGATCTCATTTGCAGGGAGTCACAGAATTATTTCTCTTCATGAATCTAGAAATTGGGAAAGTTTGCAAGAGTTAGGCTTCCAGTCAACATAAATCAACCGTTAAGAGATTCAATTGTTTTCCCGATGTCCAATAATTCACAAGTAACTGCAGAATTAAGATATGAAAGACTACCTCGATTCTGTCTATTTTGTGGTCTCTTAGGGTATCTCATGAAAATGTGTCCGAAGGTGAATCAATATAAGGATGAAATTCATAAAAACATGCCACCAGAACTTCACCAGAAAGCCTATGATCTTATTACTCCAAAGTATAGTCGATCAATAGATGCTAATGTCAAGGATTATGAAAATAATATGAACTTCTTCAAGGAATCCGATTATAATGATGATGAAGCTTTTGGTTCACTGGGAAACATGAAGAATAATTCTTCTTCGATTATAGAGATGATGAGTCATCAATCCACATCATTTACAACTCAGACTTTTCCTTCCACATCATATGGTGACTCATCAAACGGTAATAAGGATAACTTGCACAGGCAGTTATCACCTTGCAGTTTTACTTCTAAAGATGATAACCGATGGGTTAATAATTCAAATTATAATCAAGTAGATAATACCATTCAGAAAGGTGGTTTTTCTTCAATCATAACTGATCATGAACCCCGGTTTCTCTCTAATATTAATCCGCTCATATTCCATCATTGCAAAAAGTTGAATTCTGACTTAATAAAGGGTAAATTAGTTGGATTGACTCCTGAAACTTCTTCGGAAAATATTCAATACAATAGTTTTCAGTCGCTGGAGGTCTCAGAATCTTTTAAATTTATCACAAAGAAACTAAAAGCATCTGTTGGAGAAGTCTCAAATAATTCTATTAATGAGAACCATCCAACTTATCGAGGGAAAAAAGGATCACGAGGATAATAACAGTGGACAGATTTTATGGAATCCCAGACAATCAAGCAAGATTACTAACAGGAGGGAATGGAAATCGATGGCTAGGGGTCTTTGCAATACCATTATTTCCAGAACCAATTGCCATCAGTGATCCTAGAGGTATTAAACGAAATGAGGATGGATTATTCATCAATTCTGGAGGTACACAATCGAATGTGGCTACAAGAATCAATAAGAATAAGGATGATCAATTAAGGGGTGGCGGCTATCCCTAATAGGCCGCACGGTCCATGTTAGTCTTTGCATGGAATTGTTGGGGGTTAGGGAATGACCTAGCAATTCAAACTTTAAAATCTTTCCGAGGAGTTCGAAACTCCGGGTGTTGTTTTCCTTTACGAAACAAAATTATCGAAAGTACGTCAATTCCAATTCTTCGTAGGTTTGGTTATTCAAAACATTGTGTTGTTCCAGTAATTGGTCGTAGTGGTGGCCTATGGTTACTTTGGCAGGATGAGATTGATGCAGAAGTGATTTCTTTTTCTAAGAACTTAATTCATCTTCAAGTAAATCAGAAAGGTCCCTATCCATTGTGGAATTTATTCTGTGTCTATGGGCCACCTAATAGAATTGATAAAGCAATTTTTGAGCTTATCTTATCTGTTTACTCACAACACATAGTTAAGAAAAAATGTTTCATAGGCGATTTTAATGCTCTTTCATCATTGAGAGAAAAGTTTGAGATCAATCTATGAATAATACAATTACTCACTTCAACAACTTCATTCGTGATAATCATCTTCTGGATTTGGGTTTCTCTGGTCCGGCATATACATGGAGCAATGGAAGACAGTTTCAAAGCTTAATAAGGCAGCGATTGGACAGAGTATTGGCTTCTCCAGATTGGTGTCTTTCTTTCGAAACTTCAGGGGTTTTGCATTTACCGAGAATATCAAGTGATCATTCACCTATCATTCTTAACACTTGCAGAAATACTCCTCGTAATCCTCCTTCATACAAGTTTGAAGCATACTGATGCTCTCATCATGATTTTCTCAAAGTGGTTCTTGAGAGTTGGAATATTAATCTTACAGATGATTTGATTGGAAAAATGGCCTCTCGGGGTACTTTCCTAAAAAGTTGGAGCAAAAATAAGATTGGCTGTGTAAAAAATAAGATCGGGGAATTTGAAAAAAGAAAATACTTCATTTACAAAGTCTTAATCAAACGTGCCTTCTACTCTTCAGAGGAAAAATTATCGCTGATCAATTAAATGAATATATCATCATGGAGGCTACGTATTGGGAACAAAGAATGAAAATTTCTTGGTTGAAAACCGGAGATCGAAATACAAAGCAGTTTCACTTATCAGTACAACAAAGAAGGAAGAAAAACAATATCTCTTGTTTACAAGGAAATAATGGTCAATGGTTAACTAATCCAATTGATATAGCTGAAGAATTAACTTCTTTCTTCAAGATTTTATTTCAGGAAGATATTGGAATTCAAGCTCCAACAAATTTACAAGATTCTTCTTTTTCCCTTGAAGCAGATGAAAATACTTCTTTTTCTCTGACACCTACAAGTGAAGCTGTTTGGAATGTGGTGAAAAAAATGAATTCTTTTGGTTCACCAGGGCCGGATGGTTTTCTGGTGGTTTTTTACAAGAAAAGTTGGTCCATAGTGGGGGAAGATACAATCAAGTTCATTCAACAGATTTTTAGTTCGGGAGAATTACCAAGTAATGAATTGTGTCTCTACTTCGACTTTCTCTATACTTCTAAATGGAGCTCCATATGGGAATTTTGCAAGTGGAAGGGGTTTACGGCAAGGATGCCCTCTATCACCATCTTTATTTATTATCTGTTCCCAAGGTTTATCATTCTCATGGAAAAATTTGAGAACATTAGTCTACAAGGTACAAGATTAACAATTTGGCTCATTGTTGATCGGTCATCTTATGATTGCGGATGATTTGTTCTTTTTCGTGTAGAATTGAGGAACAAATGTGAACCAACCAAGTTTATTTTGGATATGTATTCTTCCCTTCTCATGTAGGACAATCAACTTCACAAAATCTTCGATTCACTTAAGTAAAGGTTGTTCTCCTTATAATAAATGGCGAGTATTGAGACTTTGGAATTAATCGAAATGGATATTCTTGAAAATTATTTGGGAACTTATCCATTGAAATCTGATTGTATCATTGACACATTTGAACCTTTAGTATCAAATTTTGGAAATAAATTATCTGGATACAGGTCTTTCTATGTCAATACGGCGGGTCGAACTGTTTTGTCTAAGAATATTCTGGCTGCTATACCTAATTTTTCTATGGGTATTAGTAAACTTCCAAAGGGTGTTACAAATCAAATTTCAAGGATTAAACGTGCTTTCTGGTGGGGTCATGAAACAAGTACAAGAAAATATCATTTTATCGGTTGGGAAAAAATAGAAAAAGCTAAAGAAGATGGAGGCTTTAGTTTAAGAAATATGGAACAAGTGAATGTTTCTTTGGTTGCGAAACTGGTATGGCGTTTCTTAACTTGTACAGATGCTTATTGGGTACAGATTTACAAAAGTAAATATATGCAATCAATCTCTTTTTCGGACTGAGCCCAAACCGAAAGTGATTCTAAACCTCGAGGGATATGTCAGTTCAGAAGAAATATGTTCACAAGCAAGCGTATTTGGTTCACAGACTCGTCGATCTATTAACATCCTGGAATGATCATGGGTGCCAAACTTACCAGGTTTCGGACCAACTAGATTACCAAATTCAATGGTTCAGGTGGAAAGGGTTTCGGGATATTTTCATTCAAGATCAAAAGCAATGGAATGTGGATCTTACCCATTACAGTGTATTTCCATATGATCGTGGAGGCAATAATCAACATTTATATACCACAAGATGATCCAAATTATGGACAAATTAGCTCAAGCTAAAAACTCCAGTCGGGTAATTTTATCAAATCTTGTTATAAACTTCAAGCCGATAATGTTGCTTCGACTTCTTTGTTGTCAGCTTTTCCATGGAAACTGATGAAGACGCAACCAAAAATTCATATATTTATTTGGAAGGTACTTGATAAATGGTTTAACGGTTATAATAATATAAAGAAGATTCAATACTCGATTCGACTATTTGTCCGTTGTGTAACTCATGAAGAAACGATTCATCATCTGCTATTTTCTTGTGAGTTCTCAAAGGCGATTTTTCATGATCCGTTATTCATTGATATTCGAGAAGAAATATAGATGTTATCTTTGATTATTCAACATCAAGCATTTACAAAGGAGGATCATGGTATAATGTTAAACTTGGGATTGTGTTTTCTCGTGGAATATTTGGAAGATAAGAAACGACTTGATTTTCAACAATGTGTTGCCTTCGAGTGCCTAGTCATCTCCCAAGGCTTTACAGAGTTTCAAGATGTTTGGTCTCCATAATGCCTTGAATTTCTGTCAGTTGGGTTAATCAAATTAATATTGTTGGGTTGGCGGCTCCCACCTCCTTTCTCCATCAAAGTCAATATCGATGCAACGGCTTACAATAATGGCAAAGGGCAATGGCTAGGTTGATAACTAGGGATTTTCCTGGGAATCATCTCTGGGGAAGTGGAGCAATTTGTTTTGATTGTTTCTATTGTGATTGCGTGGCTAAGGCGTATGGTTTTGGAATTCAGGATGGCCCAAAAGACTACAAGTAAGCAAAATCATTCTGTATGATGCTTTGCGAACATTCCTAAACTATTGTAGGGAATCGAATGAAATCCCATGGAGTATTCGTTCACCTTTTTCTCTCGATTCAAGATCGCGTCAAAGGAATTCAGCGAAATCGGTTTACGATGTTCCAAGAGACGCAAACTCTATTGCTCATGACTTAGTTCAATTTGCAATTTCAAATTCTATAAAAAGATGGTGGGTTCATGACGAACCACCTAATTGTATTATGCAACACCTCATTATAGAGGATTAATATCAATAAAAATCTATTTCCTTCGGGAAAAAAAAATGATGAAATAAGGAAAATTCAAATATGATGAGAAGGTAGTCCAATATCACAAATTTAAATCAAAAAGGAATTACAAGCAAACTTTGAAGATGAACAAAAACAATTAAGTGCATGCACAAGAACACAATAAATGGACAACCCATGTCCTTTTTTACAGCCTTCCTCTATTTGTAGTTTCCATCACTCTTTTTCATGGCGGGTGCATCCTTAGTTGATGTTCTGTTCTTTGTATCCACCTCAACAGGAGCACCTACATTCACAGTTGTCACCGCCGGCACATTTGCTTCCGTTTTAAAATCCATAGCCACCTGACCGGTCTTGTAGTTTGTC
>JAJJWX010004998.1:0-73888 GCA_023529315.1 Papaver bracteatum
TATCGCGAGTCAGATCCAAAAATAAGGGATAACTTAGCTGTCATCCACTATGTAACTATCCTATATAAAGAGAACTGTTAGACCCAGAGAGGGAGAGATCATTTTTGGAGTCTGGAGAAAATTCTGAGAGAGAAAGTTCTTGTGAGAGATTGTATTCTTTATTTCTTTCATTTCTTGTAACATTTCTGAGAATTAATCAATAAAGTGTTGTTCTTAATCTTCAAATATGTGTTGATAATTGTGAAATCTTGTGAGGGGTGTAGAGTAGGAATTCCTGCAACTACACTTCTCAGCTATTTCTTCCGTCTGACAAAGCAAATAAGTATCATAAGAAGGTTTCATAACCATGTGAAAGCCAACAGAACTGGAAATAAAAACATACCACATTCTTGGTCAGGAGCCTATCTTTAAGAGCTGGTTCCAGGTATGACTTCTCTAGATTTACTTTTCCTGCAATATTGAAGATACACAGTCGCAAGATAAGTATATGATGAATTCACATGCAGCAAACAGAAATACAAAATCCAAGAAATTTGGTTAAGGTATCTTTTAAGGTGTTGATCTAGCATCAACCAATAATAGCATAAGGAACGTAAAAATACAGTCGAAAAGTCACAAAAATTGACCTCTGGAAAATTGACAAAAACCATCCTTTGTTTTTTCATTCCGGCTACCTCATCTTCCTCCTCTTCATTGTCCAACATCTCAGTGAAACTATGAAACACAAAGATTACTTACCATCTCTTAAGACTAATTTCTGTTTACATTTAAGGAAGAAGTAATCAAATAGGAGCGAAAGATCAATTTTTGTTTAAATTAATCAGAGATGAATCTCATCTGAACTACGCAACAATCATCACTTCAAAACTCCTCCATCAAAAACAATACCAACATTCAAAAAATAAAAAAAAAACAGAAAAAACAATAAAATAAAAAGAGGCTTCATAAAGAAGATTAGATTTATCAGTGTAGTTGCAGGAAATCCTACAACACACCCCTTATCATATATTGATATCAATTCCTAGATCTACATATAAAAATGGTAGTAAAAGTGCTAAAATTATAAACGAACACCAAGATTTTTACGTGGTTCGATCAATTTGATCTACATCCATGATTCTTCACTATGATTGTTTAAATTTACATTTGATTTACATTGATAATCTCCATTAATGGAGTTCTAGATCTAATTTTGGGGAAGAAGATGATAAAGAAAAATACATTTTCTCTCTAAAAATATCTATATGCAAAATATCTCTCTCTCTTACTAAAATTGTCCCCCCCCCCCCCAATCTTCTCTTTATATAGGTGTTTACATAGTGGATGACAGCTCATAGACAGCTAAGCTAACCTTTAATTTCGGGTTTGTCTTGCGATATCTTCTCAAGTATATAAATATTAATTTCACTTCACTTGTTAAATCTCGCAAGGTCTTCATGTCTTTCTCATGTTTTGTCTGTCGTCCTTTGTTGCGTTATTTTTGTAATCATTGCGATGCTAAAGCGGTGCATTGTTGAAGAGATCGTAGAAGTATTGTTGATAATTTCGCAAGAATATTCTTTGTGGCGTGTATTCGATCTACATCTTTCCTCTTTTTCCTTGAATATTGCTTGAAGAGAGATCTTTAAGGAAAAATCAGTTGTTGTAGTATTCTTTGATCTTTGTTGATGAAGGAACGAGCGAAAGAATACTGGACTTGAAAAGTACGTACTTGCCTCTGCGATTTTTTGATTAACCTTGCGAAATTATGAATAGAGCTCCTGAAATAGTGCCGTGAATAGTGCTACGAATAGTACCGCGAATAGTGTTGCGAATAGCACTGCGAAATTATGAATAGTGCTTCGGAAATGCAAATAATCCTTCTGAGAGACTCTGAATAATACTTCTGAGAGATTCTGAATAGTATTTCTGAGAGATTCTAAATAGTACATGCTATCTCTCTTGCGATGAACAAATATTGCGTGCATTCTTAAAAGAAAATAGTTAATGTTTGAGATTATTCTATTGGTCTTATTTTGCCTTCCTAGTTAAAGGTCTTATTTTGCCAATTTTTCTTTTTGCGACAAAATCGCAGGACGTTCTTACATTTATATGCAAAAACCCATTGATCTTTCCTTATCCTTGTTTTGTCAATTTTTCTGCGATAATATGACAGGCCAAAGTTTTCTTGCGAGAACAAAGCCCCATGACATTGCCGTCTTGCGATGAAATCGCAGGACGTCTTTACACTTTTATGTAAAAAACCATTGATCTCATCTTATCTTTTTCTCATGGCTTTTTTCCTCTGTATAATATTTTTCACGCGATAATATGACAAGCCTAAATGTTCTTGCGATCATAAAGCCCCATGACATTGCGGTCTTAAGACACTTATCAGCTCCCTAATGGAGGGTGTCGCCCTTATCTCCCCCCTGGTTTCCCATTCAAGGAGGGCACATCGGCCATACAAGACTAGATCCTCCCATCCGGTGTTAACAACAACCAGTTGTTTTCACAGCCTCTTATCCTTTATGCCTATATGGCTTATAGTTACGAGACTGCACCCTAAGTGGGGCTTTCTTCGGGACAAGTGCATCATAGACAAGACTTACCAAGAATGGACAGGGTAGGTTCGTCCGTCCCGGGCACTCTTGGCTCAACCGTGTACCTCGGCGCCTTGGTCATACTCTGCACCTCTTAGAAGAGACCCTCGGTCGTCCAACCAGGGTATAACCTTATATAGTTGGAAATCCAAGGAACCACTCCTGGATAGGTATCTCAAAGAGATGGACCCCAATCTCCGTGATTCAGGTTCCAGCAGAGGTATAACCTTATCCCTGAGCCACGCAAAGAGATACCCCCTAATATGACATACTTTAGGTCTTACATTTGCCTCTTGCGAAATTGTATTCGCGTACTAGTGTGTATGCCATAAAGGTTCGTCCCATTCTTATGTCTCTGCGAAATTGTATTCGCGTTTCTTGCGATATTTTCGCTTTTCTTTATTCTTTCATTTCTATCATTTCTTCTTTCATTTTTGTCATTTCTTCTTTCATTCTCATAACAACATATTTGAATTAGATATTTTTTAAAATCTTAGAAATCTTCTTTGAAATCTTGTGATTGTATCACGTTGTTAAATCAAAAATCTTTTTCTGTAAAAGAAATATTCTAGAGAAATCTTATTTGAAATCTTGCGATTGTATAGCGTTGTTAAATCAAAAATCTTTTTCTGTAAAAGAAATATTCTAGAGAAATCTTAGAAATCTTATTTGAAATCTTGCGATTGTATTGCGTTGTTAAATCAAAAATATATTTTCTATAAAATAAATATTCTAGAGAAATCTTAGAAATCTTATTTGAAATCTTGCGATTGTATCTCTTTTTGTAAAAAAATAAAAAATCTTTTATTTTATGTAAGTAAAATATTCAAGGAAAATGGTACTTAGCTTTCATGCGATTTTCCGTTGCTTCCGTCTTTCGCGAAGTATTTGATTTGCTTGTGAATTGAGAAGAAATGAGAAATGAACTCTTGATCTGCCTCTTGCATACTCTCGCACCATACCAATTGTTCTAACCCTTCTCTTGCGAAATTAACCATTAACTTTCTTCTTTGCGAGAAGGCCTTGCGAAATAATAAAATACAAAATTCATTCCTCTGACCAACTGGGCTTGCCTGCTATTCATTTCTTATTTACGCTTGTATTTGGGAAGTAAACATATTTGCGGAGGAATTGAACATCTGCGATGTGTTCATTCTCGTTGTAAATATTCGCAATGTAAACATCTGAGAAGGAAAATGTTTGCGGTATAAATTTTGTCAAGGAAAAACATTTTGTGCGAAGAGAGGGACTTGAACCCACGTCACTAAATTCCTTCTCATCGTTACTGACCATCTGCACTGGATTCTATTTGCGATAACAAGCCCCATTTCCATCCTCTTATTACGATATTGTCTATGTACTCGGATTCGATCGCAATATCTCAAGTTCACTCAGTATTCCTTTGACCATCTGTCCCGGATTGTACTTCTGTTCTCTGCGGTATTTACCTTTTCTACTTACTATTTTCTGCTTCTGCTTTTTTGTTGCGCTTTGCTATTTTTTCTCTATCTGCGAGACGCTCGTCATCTATTGGTTTCATCACATGTTGAATTCGCAGCATTCCTTCTTCTCGTCGTTCCACTGTATCAACCATCAGCCTTTCACTTCTTTTCTTTTGTTTGATATTATATTTCCATATTATGTTCTTCGTAGCCCTTTCCTCGCAAGATTCCATATCAATTTTATAGCACTTTTTTCCATAAATCCAATCTCCCTTTATGATTCCATCACCGCTGGGATGAGGAAACTTAATGCACTGGTGGAAAGTTGATGCTACACCTAGAATCCCATGCATCCAAGTTCGGCCAATCAAGGCATTGTAAGGAGATTCAACATCGACAACACATAATAGAATTTTAGAAGATATCCCCTTCAGTGGAATTCGCATAGTGATTTCCCCTCTAGGTTTATTGGCAGTACCATTAAAACCATAGATTTTATAGGTTGAAGGTATTAGATCCTCATCTATGCCTCCCATTGTTTTATAAGTGTGATAGAACAAGATATCTATAGAACTCCCCGTATCAAATAAAACTCTATTGATTTCCCATGAGTCTTCGGCCTCATCATCCTCATCTTACTCTCCATTTTATCTTTGTTTTGGATTTATCTCTAGTTTTACCACTAATGGATTGTCATGCATCTCGCCAGGCTCAGGTACTTCTTGTGCAGTGAAATAAATTATCTGCTTTTGCCATTCTTCTAATGGCGAAGCTTTCGCAATATTCATTATTTCTCTCCCATCAGCATCTCTCGCAAAAACTCTGCTTAAAACATTGTCGTGGAAATCTGCTATAGTCTTGTATGAATGTATGATGGAGTTACAGAATAGATTCTTCGCTTTTGCTCCAACTTCTATCACAAACATTTCTCCTCCCTTTGTTGTATTCACTCTTCGAATTTCTGGGGCTGGGGGTAGCTGCTGAGATTGTGGATGACTTATTAGAAAATGGTTTAATTTTCCCTGATCTATCATCCTCAAGATGATTCTTTTTACATTCCTGCATTCATTTGTTGAGTG
The DNA here is from genome assembly GCA_023529315.1 of Papaver bracteatum. NCBI lineage: Eukaryota > Viridiplantae > Streptophyta > Magnoliopsida > Ranunculales > Papaveraceae > Papaver > Papaver bracteatum. The sequence continues at coordinate 5,104 of JAJJWX010004998.1, forward strand.
ACCATGAAAATGATGATAAGAGCAAAATTTTGGATTTCGATTATTTGGGTGTGGCTCTTTTCCCATGTTCCATGGTGCGGGTATGTCCTCCATCAAGATTATAGCCTCCTAAATTTTCTCTATGCTAGCATTTAGAGGTGGCATCTTAATTTCTTCCCATATTATCTTCTGACTTCCTTGCCCTCTATAATAATTTTGTCTCTGACCACCATAAGTCTCTTGCGGCTGATCAAGCCTCTGAATCTTATTATTTCCACCTCGATTGAAAATTTTTATGTTAACCATCATCCATACTCTTTTCTTGCTCATCCATACTCTTTTCTTGCTTCACCTGCGAAGTGCTCACTAATGTATTTATTAACCTGAGAAGTAGGCTTGCGTTTGCTGCAATTGAACTGGTATTCGCAATAGGGTATGATTCCATCTCATTTTGTTTCTCCTCCAAAGCAATGTATTCTTCTTGCAATTCTCGCAGCTCTGTCATTGTGATGGTGTTGTTGATTCTAAAGGCTTGTACGTATAACAGATTGTTTGCGAACATTGCATTAATGAATGATAAAATGAGATATCTCTCATCCATGTGGTCTGCCATTTCGCTGCACATTGTTTTCTACCTTATGGTTAGATGTTTTAAGCTTTCACCAACCCTTTTCTTTAATCCAAATACATCTTCAATGTCAGGTCGCGAAGAATTGTTACTTATATAAGCTCCCAAAAATGTAGTCTGCAAATGATTAAAAGAAGTTATAGTGTTCATAAGTAAACCTTCGAACCATTTTAACGCCTCGCATGTTAAGATGGATGCGAAATATTTGCACAATACAACACCATGGTTTTCCCACTGTAGCATACACCTTACATAAGATTTGACATGTTGAATAACACAAGTAGTTCCATCAAAGATACTGGTTAACGTTGGCAAATTGCATTTTGGGGGTATTCCTCCTAATTGTACTTCTTGGGTGAATGGAGTTTTCGCAGCTTCTTCAATAGCCTCATCAAGTTGCCTTCTGCCTCCCTCTCTTCTGTTATTTAACATTCCCCTCATTTCTACTAACTCTCTCAAGATCTGTTCATTCCCAGCTGAATTCTGCTCCATTGGTCTTTTCAATGCAGCTTCCCTTCTTTTGCGTTCATGTCTTTCTTGCCTTGCGAGATTTTGTGCTTCTTCTTCAGCATCTTCATTCTGCCTTCTCCCGCGATTTTCTTCTTCACCTCCTTCTTGAATTCGCAAATAATTATGCCTTCCATTTTCTCTTCTGCGATTTTCATCATTTCTCACCGTTTCTCTTCGCTGTCTTTCTATTCTCCTTTGTATACTATCATATTCCTCATTGATATTATCATTTTTGCGATTTCGTACGCGTATCCTTTCTCGATTGTCATGATTATTCTGACGTATTGCTTCTTGAAACTCTTGTTCTTCCACTTATGCTCTCAATATTTCTCTTTCGCAAGCTAGACGTGCTTGTTCAGCATAATGTCTCTCAATTTCATCCTCAATTATTCTTCGGTTTCTTTGAATTTCTCGATCATGTAATATTCTCCTACCTTCTTCTCGATTTTCTTCACCATCTTGGTTATTTCCACCCTCTTTATTTCTATTATCACGTCTATCATCCAAGGTTTCACTACGTGGAATGTAGCGATCATTAATCATCTCTTCTTCTCCATAATGCTGCTCTTCATTTGGATTTTTCACTTCCTCTCGAATATTTTCACTAGCATTTCTCACAGGGGAATTTCTCCTTGCTTCTTATCTAAATGATCTTGAACTTGATCTTGCAGTACTTCTTGATCTCCTATTTTGTAATCTCAAATTCTCCATTCTTAACTCGTAATTTTTTCTTGTTAAATTCGCGCGTTATTCCGCCTCTAATCTCCTTTCCTCTTGTATTCTTTGTCTTAAAGCCTCTACTGCTTCATTTTCGTCATCTCCATGAATTAATCATCCAACCGCTTCTTGATCTCTTCCTTCTCGCCTTCCATTTCTTAATTGTCGATTTTCTGCTTCTTCTATTGAATCTGATTGCCAAGAATGCACGCTCACTCTGTCATAATCCACAGTTCTATCTTGTATCGGTGTTTGCTGATTTGGTTGTTGAACTTGATTTTCTCCATTATTCCTTGTTCTGTTGCTTCTTGTTCTTAATCTTGAATATTCTCCTATTTCATTTGTCTTTTCTCCAGCAAGTCTTCTACTCCTTCTTACGGTTGTTGGTTGTTCTGATGTATTTCTTCGTCTAGCCATTCATTCAATTTTAACATATTACTGTAAATAAAAATCTTCTCCAATTTCTTCCAATTCTTACAAATCACAATTTCAATCTTTGCTCAGAAACATCCCTGTTTCTAGCGCCATTATGTAGTTGCAGGAATTCCTACACTACACCCCTCTCAAGAATTCATGATAATCAACACATATTTGAGGATTAAGAACAACACTTTTATTGATTAATTCTCAAAAATATTACAAGAAATCAAAAATACAACCGCTCTCTTAAACTTTCTCTCTCCTAAAAACTTTCTCAATACTCTCAAATTGATCTCTCCCTTCTGAGTCTATTAGTTCTCTTTATATAAGGTAGTTACATAGTGGATGACATATAAGCTATCCTTTAATTTCGGATCTGACTCACGATACTCTCGCTGTAGTTGTAATGTTAATTTTCGCAGATGATATTGATAGGATCCGGAGATGCCTATATAAATAACCGCAATTGCACGGTGTCTACAATGCAGACAGAGGCAAGTACGGGTCGTTCCCACGTGGAGCGGTGGAAATACTATAATCAATATCTCTAATCGACTAACCAATAAAATATTTTTTTGATATTTTTAGAATTGAAAACGAAATAATAAAATTAAACTAATAAAATAAAATCAATGGGAAAAACAGTAACCAGGGTTTTATCGTATCCACCACTATTTCTGTTCAATTACTAAAATGAAACATAACTCATGAATACTTATTTATCGTTCATTCTATCGACATCGCCTATTATAAGTATTAGTATCGCAAATATCACTGGGACACCCTAAGCATGGCACATCAAAAGACTAAACCCAAGCATGCACCATCAAATTCCGTTAGCGAGGAAATCATACGAAACTAAATTTAGATTCACCAATAATACCTGGCTATTCTAAGCATAACCCATCAAAGGATTTAACCCAATCATGGGATATCAAATACGTAGACAAATATATTTGCAATCCTATAAATGAAGCACATAGGTTACTATATTGTAAAGAACCGGCGAAGCAACAACTATTTTCAATAAATCGATAAACAATATTCAAAAATCAATCTACTCAAATCATAATGGTCTATTGCAATATCATTCAAATTAGAGTTGCCTAATACCCAAAATGGTTTCAATAATAGTTACAAAATAATTAGCAAGACATGGCTTTCTCAAAAGCCATAAACATGTTAAAAGAAAAATCGATTACTAATCAAAATGGAATTGGGAAAACGAAAGAACGCAAACCCTTGTATCTGTAATGGCGTCTGTAGCCACGCCTTCTTTTTCCTTTCTCAAGTTTTGTTCTTTTGCTCTGTGGCCGACCGCGGCCTCCTTCCCCTTCTTTCTATATCCTCATAAGAAAAATATATCACTCTTGCCGAGACTCAAATTCGCTCTCAACAAATAATAGCCCAACAGCCCAGTCCAAACATACCGATGTCCAATTCAGGCCCACTACTACTTCCAAGTCCGGTCACTTCTTCCCAACTCCAAACAGCACCAAGGACCCCATAGGCATCTCCACTAGCACGACCATAATTCTTCACGCACTCATCCATTCTCCCAGGTGTTCTAATACATTCACCCAATGGTTGCAACCATTGCTTACATTGATTCCTGCCATTAACCCAAGCTACAAATGCATACTGACTCAAGAACTCAGCCAGTACCTTACTCTTGTCTTCGTAAACAATCTTCATTCTACAGTAACTTCTTTGCTCTATTGACTCACCAGCTTGCTGCCAAAGACCCGTGAAAATCCTTTCCAACCCCTTGTACACAACCACCATTGTACCGACTCCAATCATGTTCTTTCGTTGCTGCCATAAGTACTACTCCACCGATTGCAATTCTCTACTGAAATCCGTTGTTGCTATCGAGAACTTCCACTATTCGAGCCACCTCTATTTTATGACCATCTCATCACCACTGCCAGCGTTTCCTTCACGTGAACCAAATATCAAAACACAGTGCCTTTTGTTGTCGCTGTTCAATTCTCCTCCAACTGATTTCACTCGGTTAAACCCAGCAACTGTTATCGACAACCATTCACAATTGTTCTTCTTTTGGCATTTGTATGCCTGACCTTTCCAGCTCCTTTCTGTTTTGAATTCGAAAACCGCTTTTAACCCATCGTTTACAACCATGAAACCAATTCATCTAATAGCTTTCTCCGTCATTTCATTGTCGAACACCATCGATCACAGCAACTTAATCTCATCCAACCCATCACTCTTTCCAAAACTTCTCAAACTCGAGCATAGCACGAGCAGTACCATCTGAGTCACAGCACCATCGGCCAACGATTGCAGCGGCTAAGCAAACCAATATGCCCTGGCTAAGCAAACCAATATGCCCTGGACAGACAATCACTAGCTGCACAGTTTAATCGACTGCCAATTCCGGATCACTTGGATTTCATTCCATCAGACCCCAGTACATAATCACCACTTCCCGGGTAGCTCTGAACAACACTTAAGCCTTGAATCCAAACTCTATCTTCTGTTCATAACTTATAAGACTCCAACTTTGCACCATCCAATGTTCCGTGTCAAGAAACCAAACAGCATTGCCTCAATCGACTGAGATACGCAGAGAACGACAACCAACTGATTCTCCTTCATAACGTCTGCAGAAAATCTCCACTTCCCTGATATATCGAACATCATCATTATTCATCTCTTCTAACTCGTGCGTACCTACTTCCCCGACAGTCACAACACCGTTTCAAACCATACCCGTTGCATGTAAACGAGAGTCGACCACCATTGCCTTCACCAGTTTCTATCCGAGAGAGACGAAACAAATCCAAGGAAATGAGGCAGATGTGGTGGGGGGGGCTAGATGGACACGTAGAGTCCATTACTTGTTAACTGATTTGATATCCCTGGCCATAGTCTTAAGCCTCCACATCCCATTCATATGAGCGCTGCTGATATATAAAGAATACCAGGCCAGCCTCAAATTGTCATTTTTACCAATTAACTCCCATTTTAGCCGCTTAATATTCAACGATCGAACTCGTTTTTATTTCCTCCAAAAGCACTAAAATAGAGTCATTAGTCAAAATATCGAGTCCCAGCTGTTTATACCGTGTATACAATACACTAGAAGCCCGTGAATCAAGCCCAAAAAGCCCGTTAAAGAAGATTCCAAAACCCAGAGGACTTATTATGGAAGCCCAGTATAGCTTATTATGGAAGACCAAATGACTTATTATAGAAGTCATTTTGGGATAGACACAAATCTTGGAAGATAAACAGGGGTCATCCAAGATGGATACAAATCTTGGGAGATTGATAAGAATCTTTCAAGATAGATACAAATCTTATGAAGATATACAAGGATCTGTTAAGATAAACTCAAATCATGTGAAGATATACAATAATCTCTCAAGATAGACATGCATCTTCAAGGATAGACACAAATATTAAAGGATAATTACAAATCCATGTGGTTATTTTGGATAACTACAAATCTAGGGTTATTATGGAACTAGATTAGGGTTTTTTGCCTATAAATAGAGGCTAAAAATCCAACTCGAGAGGAGGAAATTTCTATTCCTACATGGAGGATGGAATTTCTATTCCTACATAGAATTTTAGGTTAGCTAGCCCGGAAAAAAACCTTTGTATCATCACAATCAATAAAGCATATCTCCGTTCCTACGTGGATGTAGGAAACACTTGCCGAACCACGTTAAATTCTTGTGTCTCTTTATTTTTCTTGAATTTGTTTCATAACCCTAATTTTTGCATCATCATCATCATCAAATAATCATCGTGTTTAGTGCCTAAAAGTATTTTTGGGTACAAACATTGGCGCCGACTAAGGGGATTTCGAGTAAAACAATCGTGTTTTTCCATTGAGAAAGGTGCGGCAAAACCCTCAAAATTCGTGCAAAAAATTTGATGCAAAAATCAGCGAAAAAAAGGAAAAAGAAGAAAAAATAGGGTTCTTACGTAACTGTTACGAAGTTGAAGAAACTGTTTCCAAACAGTTGAAGAACTGTTGTGAAGATGACGAAACTGTTGCAAAACAGTTGAAGCAACTGTTGCGAAGACGAAGAAACTGTTGCGAAACAGTTGAAAAAAATGTGACCAAAACAGAAGCAGAAACAGTTTCTGGAAGCAACAGAAATAGGTGTTGCAGACGTGACAAAACACCTTCTCCCAAGCCAAGCCGAGCTGTTGGAGCCGGCCGGGATGAGCCAAGCTGTTGAAGCCAAGCCGCCAATTCGAGCCGAACTATTCCTAGCCGAGCTGTTCGAGCCGACCTTGAAAACGAAGCCGAGCCGTGAACCAAGCCGAACCAGATTGGATGTTTCAGCCCCAAATAAAGACACCTTCGGATTTTTCCTCCCCACTGTTTGGGCTTGGGCTTGGTCTTCAATTTTGTTTTCTTGATAACTTTTTCGTTTTAAGTCCGAATTGAGTGATTTTTGGCTCGTTGAAATCATCTTTCAATTCCCTACAACGTGGAGGTAAAAAATCCAGTGTTAGAGAAAATTTTATGTGCACTTGGAGCAGCAACATGATCGAGTTCGAGGTTTGTGGATAACGACATGATCGAGTTCGAGGTCCGTGGATAGCGACATGATCCAGTTTGAGATGAGGATTGCTTATACCCTTCAATATTTAGCCTTGCATCACTTCGCAAGCACATAAACCCTCAACTTGCACGTGAGCACATAAGTCTTACTCTTATCGCAAGCATAAAATCTCGCCTTGCACGCGAGTACAAATACTTGCACCTTCACAAGCATAAAATCTCGCCTTGCACGCGAGTACAAAGACTCGCACCTTCGCAAGCATAAAATCTCGCCTTGCACGCGAGTACAAAGACTTGCACCTTTGCAAGCATAAAGTTTCGTCTTGACCACGAGCCCAATGCCCGATATTGGTCCAAAGACTCGTACTCAACACAAGCAATACAGCCAGCCTGCCCGAGCAGCAAGAGCTACAGCCTTGTTACGTTGCGAGTAAAAAGCCTTGCCCCATCTGCAAGCACATACTACATTCTCCTCAAGACTCGACTAGCTATCGAGCATCACAAGTCTACCACGTAGTAAAAAGTCTCGCTTAGCACGTGAGCAATATTATTTTTATTTTACTTTTACTTTTTATTTTTTGTGCAGGTTATCATAGTTGGGGGTGTCTTCGCAATGTCTCTACAAATGCTTGGGGGCGAGTTACATCATCAACGGTCGACGCAGAAGGAAAAACAAACTTCTTAACCCCCAACAAGTTGGAGGTTAAGAGGGGGCGATGTTTGTATCGTGTATAAAATACACTAGAAGCCCGTGAATCAAGCCCAAAAAGCCCGTTAAAGAAGATTCCAAAACCCAGAGGACTTATTATGGAAGCCCAGTCTAGCTTATTATGGAAGCCCAAATGACTTATTATAGAAGTCATTTTGGGATAGACACAAATCTTGGAAGATAAACAGGGGTCATCCAAGATAGCTACAAATCTTGGGAGATTGATAAGAATCTTTCAAGATAGATACAAATCTTATGAAGATATACAAGGATCTGTTAAGATAAACTCAAATCATGTGAAGATATACAAGAATCTCTCAAGATAGACATTCATCTTCAAGGATAGACACAAATATTAAAGGATAATTACAAATCCATGTGGTTATTTTGGATAACTACAAATCTAGGGTTATTATGGAACTATATTAGGGTTTTTTGCCTATAAATAGAGGCTAAAAATCCAACTCAGGAGGAGGAAATTTCTATTCCTACATGGAGGATGGAATTTCTATTCCTACATGGAATTTTAGGTTAGCTAGCCTGGAGAAAAACTTTTGTATCATCACAATCAATAAAGCATATCTCCGTTCTTCCGTGGATGTAGGCAACACTTGCCGAACCACGTTAAATTCTTGTGTCTCTTTATTTTTCTTGAATTTGTTTCATAACCCTAATTTTTGCATCATCATCATCATCATCAAATAATCATCGTGTTTAGTGCCTAAAAGTAGTTTTGGGTACAAACACTAGATAATATAAATATGGGTATAAAATGTAGCACTTTCGTGCTTATCAGATATAATCTTCGCAGGCTCATCATGATCTTCTCGTGTTTCAGTTACCATCATCCGTTATGTCATTCTTCGAGTCATTCTGCGACACTCGTAGTGTGTTGTTGAAGAACTCGCAGAAATGTTGTTTATAAATTTCGTAAGAGTATTATTGTGGCGATATTCTGATCCTACACCTTTCATTGATCAGATGTTAGAGAGGTTAGTGGGACATTCATATTATTGCTTTCTGGACGGTTATTCGGGGTACAATCAAATTGTTATTGCACCAGAAGATCAAGAGAAGATTACTTTTACTTGTCCTTTTGGTTCGTTTTCCTATAGACGGATGCCGTTAGGTCTTTGCAATGTACCTGCCAATTTTCAAAGGTGTATGGTCAGTATATTTTCTGACTATGTGGAACGTATTATTGAGGTATTTATGGATGATGTTAGTGTTTATGGTGATTCATTTGATATTTTTTTACAAAATCTTGAACTTGTGCTTAAAAGATGCATAGACACTAATCTTGTTTTAAATTGGGAGAAATGTCACTTTATGGCAAACCATGGAATAGTGCTCGGTCATATTGTGCCCTCTCGAGGGCTTGAAGTTGACAAAGCAAAGATAGACTTGATAAGAAACTTACAATATCCCACTTCGGTGAGGGAAATTCGTTCTTTTCTTGGTCATGCAGGTTTTTATAGGCGGTTGATCAAGGATTTCTCCAAAATCTCAATGCCGATGTGCAGATTATTGCAAAAGGAGGCTATTTTTAACTTCAACAAGGAGTGCAAGGATGCCTTTGATAGATTAAAAGAATTGTTGACAACTTCACCAATTATCAAGTCACCGGATTGGAATTTACCATTTGAATTAATATGATGCAAGTGACTATGCAATTGGAGCCGTTTTGGGTCAAAGAGTAGACAAGATGTCTCATGTGATTTATTATGTATCTAGGACCTTAAACGATGCGCAAATCAACTATTCCACTACCGAGAAAGAATTTTTGGCTATAGTGTTTGCACTAGAAAAATTTAGATCATATTTAGTGGGTTCAAAAGTGGTTGTGTATTCTGATCATGCAGCACTTAGGTACCTATTAAATAAAAAAGAAGCTAAGCCAAGACTTATACGGTGGATACTAATATTGTAAGAATTTGATTATGAAATAAAGGATAAAAGAGGTATTGAAAATACTATTGCAGATCATCTTAGTAGACTTGTTGTTTCCGAAGAAGAACTCCCTTTACAAGATCGTTTTCCAGACGAACAACTCTTCTCAATTGAAGATTCAACACCTTGGTACGCGGATATAGTGAACTACTTGGTTACAATACAAGTACCTAGTACAATGTCTAATTTTCAAAATCTTAAGCTTAAGAAAATATCCAAGCAGTATGTGTGGGATGAGCCCTACTTGTGGAAATACGGTTCTGATCAAATCATCCGCAGGTGCGTACCTAATTCTGAATTTCAATCAATTCTTACTTTTTGTCATATCATGTGGTGGTCACTTTGGTTCTAAACGTACCGCTTTCAAAGTACTTGAAAGTGGATTTTATTGGCTTACTCTATTTGAGGATGCATATATTTTTTGCAAATCTTGTGATAGATGTCAAAGAACGGGCAATCTAGGTGCTTGAAATCAAATGCCACTCACACCAATTCTTGATGTTGAAGTATTTGATGTGTGGGGAATTGATTTTGTGAGTCCTTTTGTCAATTCTTATGGAAAATTTTATATACTTCTTGATGTGGATTATGTTTCAAAATGGGTGGAAACTAAAGCCACCCCTACTAATGATTCTCAAGTTGTTTGTGAGTTTGTGAAGGAATATATTTTTTCTAGACATGGTACACCGAGAGTGGTTATCAGTGACGGAGGCTCGCATTTTTCAGAAATCCTTTCATGCTCTACTTAAGAAGTACAACATAACACACAAGGTTGGTATGCCATATCACCCACAAACTAGTGGGCAAGACGAAATCTCAAATCGTGAGATTAAATCCATTCTTGAGAAAACCGTGAACACTACACGGAAAGATTGGAGTTATAGGCTTAATGATGCATTATGGGCACATAGAACGGCGTAAAAAACACCGATTGGTATGTCTCCATATCAGTTGGTTTATGAAAAATCTTGTCATCTTCCAGTTGAACTTGAACACAAGGCATATTGGGCGATAAATATGTGCAACATGGATTATGACAACGCAGGGAAACAAAGGAAGTTACAACTTAGTGAGCTAGAGGAGATACATAATGATACTTACGAGAGCTCTCGTATATACAAGGAGAAGATGAAACTTTTCCATGACAAGATGATTTCTCGAAAGGACTTTGTTGTGGGGCAAAAATTTCTTTTATTTTACTCTCGTCTTAAATTATTTCCTGGTAAGCTACGGTTTAGATGGATTGGACCATATGTTGTTACTAATGTATATTCTCATGGCGCAGTTGAAATTTCTAGTCTTAGAGATGAAACAAATTTGAAGGTGAACGGCCATAGACTGAAGCCATATTATGAAAGCATTACTTATGTGGATATGGATGTGCAACAATTTCATGATTATCTCCCTCTGGAGGAGTAATTGAAGGAATTCCAAGTCAGGCTGAGGACATTAAACTAAGCGCTAAATGGGAGGCAACCCATCGGTTTTGTATCTCTATCCTTTTGTTTTTAATTTTCTTAGTTTTTCATATCATAATTTGCATTCCCACCTTAGATTTTACAAGTCCTATATCTATAATAAAAGTTTTGACGAATTCTCGTCAGAAAATTCTGACTGCATACTTGTCACGAAAACAACTCTCTAGACTTCATACATAGTCCAATTTGAGTGTTTGACCCCAAATTTTAAAGAGGACAGACATATCTTTCTTTTCCAATAAGAAAATATGAATTCGGAGTCTGTTTATTTGGAGATATAGGCCTAAACATTTGAGTTTCGGTATTTTTACAGAACTTTTTCAGATTGCATGTCAGTCAGTCTGGAGGCCATAAAAGTCAGAACATTTATCGAAACAATGTGCCATTTTGACAACTTATAGAAAAGACATAGGCGAACAATTTTCGTTTAGGATGTTTTTCCTAGTTTTCTACCCATTTGTACAGTTTTCTAGTTTTCCAGGGCTGTTATGTCATAAATCAGAATTTTCGGTTTTGAACATTGAGGACAATGTTGAGTTTAAGTGTGGGGAAGTAGTTAAGCATGTTTGGATTGCATTTATAAAAAAAAAAAAAAAAAAAAAAAAAAAGTAATACTGTTTGATTTCTTGCATACTTGAGACTTCATATTTTGGAGTTACTTATGAGCTATTTAGGATGACACTCTAAACCTTTCGGGTTGAAACAGTTTTTACGGCTATAGATTGAGTTCCATTTTATCATTCTACAATCCTTAAATTTATACGTTCATAATTGAATGAGAAACTAAGCTATGGTAGTCGTTTGAAAGATTCAACCTCACAATTAATCATTACTGAATCACTTTCTTTTTATTTTTGCAGTTTTATGTTTCTCTAAAGTGATTTGGTATCCTGATACTATCGTGGATGTTGTAGCAAGGTAATCATTGGTTGAGTATTTGAAAGCCCCATAATACAATTGTCTTACACTCTTAAAGAGTAAGCCGAAAAAAAAGAAAACATTTTTATAAGGCTCATCTTCATTTGTTGATACTAATAAATGATAGGTTCGGAATCGTGGATAATCATAGTCGATAAAACAAAAACCATAGCATCACTATATAGCAAGTCAAAAAGACTATTGATGAGGTTCTTGACACTTGGGTGGCAGTATGCGTGAAATGTTGTCCCTGTCTCCGTCGCCTAAACAAGCATGGAACGTAGGATCCAAGTCAACTATCGCATACTTGTTGAAAAGGAAACATGCGCTTAGAGTATCTAATCATGTGGTCAAGTTAAATGGGTGCTTCTTTCAACTATGCGCTATAAATTCATATCCTTTGACGACATTCACACAAGTATTGTGGGTAACATCTTTCAGTTAAGTTAACATTTGCACACTTCACTTTTCTTTTTCCATTTTTATTATCTATCCATGTGATTTCAGTATGCGAGCGTTGTGACAAACGTTGCAACAAGTACGATGACTATCTTAGTAGAGTTTTTCAATCATGTTGAATGTCATATGTAAGTAATTGCTTGTAAGTGCGGATTAGAATGTATGTGGGATGTTTGCAGCTAAAGAACTTATGAAAGCTAATTATTTAGCTACTATTTTGTGTCTATCCTTAGTGGTTCTTCCAAGGAGAGCTATTGGAGTACGTTTTGTGGGTATATCTCTTGTAAGCCCTCACGAGACTATAACTCGTCCACTAGGGACACCTAGGGGTTTAAAGGCATGTTATTCATGCTAAGGGTAACCGTTTTCTCAACGACATGGAGTTGTTGTATTTAGGATTATTTTATTTTAGTTTGCTCGAGGACTAGCAAAGGCTAAGTGTGGGGGAATTTGATAAGTGCATAATTCATATGATTTTAGTGTCCATTTCATACTCGTTTTAGCTATTATTCTTGCATATTTTCGTATTATTACTCTTGTTTTCTCGTATTTGCCTTTATTAGGTGAATCATCCAAAAAGGAGCTACAAAATGCTGAAAAGAGCTATGAAGAGAAGTATTCCAAGTATCCAAGCGCCTAAGTCTAAGAGAAGTGGAAGAAAAGCGACGAAAAGGAGCAAAATGTTCAAAATCAAGAGAAGGGACAAATACCGATCTTAACTCATTCAAATTAAGGATTTATCATCATCATCTTGAATAGAATTGAAATGAAATATAAAAAGAATTCAAAAAGAATGAGTTCATTCCGAGTTCGGATGAAGAATTTGTGGCCAAAACAGTTTCCATTGAAAACCGAAGACAGTGAAGTCCGCGAACTGGGTTCGCAGACGTATTTCCGAAAATATCTGCTGGAATTTGAAGTTTGCGGACTGGGTTTGCGAACTTAGCAAATGGGAAACGTGTATAAACTCCTTGGAAGGCTTAAGGGCACGTTTGGGAACGTTATTTCGTTATTTTAGGTTGGGTTTTTAAACCTAACTAAATACGTGAAGACCAAGTAATGTAAACCTATAAAAAGGTATTAGGTTATGTAAAACATATCACATCATTAGGTCACGAAATTTTTAGGGTTTGGAGAGAAAAAACATTATACGGAGCGATCATCAATCGTAACGTTATCTCTTTACTTTTCTCATATGTATATCATGGGTGTTTTTACATCCATGAGTAGCTAAACACCTATTAATTGAGGATGAATTCTTAGTTGTAAACAAGATTTGAGTTATTATATTAATCTACTTTGAAGTTCTTCATATAATTATCGTTTTTTTATACCATTTGAATATTTATGATTGATTGATAGATTGTCTAGGTGGCCAACTGGATTGATTTATTGGTTTAATCTATTGCTAGTATTAAGTTAGGAGATAAGTAATCGTCGAATAACTTGTACACAAGTAGAGAACACAAAACCTTGCAGAGGGATTTTGTGGAGCGATTGTGTGTATAAACAACACTAAAAAGTGGACCTTGATTTAAGAGTCTAACTATTAGGATCAACCTATAAATTCACAAAAGATAAAGCATTCGATTGGATTACACCTTGAGTGATCTACTACTTGGTGGTTCGTTGAATAGAATTCGTTAGGCGAGAACTTCCGTATCCAGTGATATAAGGAATTTAAGGGATAACACTAATCTAGCTGTTATTCTACGGTTGGTGATAATCTTTGATTAACGACAAGTAGGAAATTATAATAACTCATTGACGGTTTATATATGAAGAAGGATGCCTCAATCATATCTCTCTCTATTGCTTACAACTTATTATTTTCAATTGCTTTGATTTACTTTATTGAAATCTAAAACAAAACCCCCTCTTTGTGACACTTTGACAACTAAAACTCACTGCTCTTCGTGGGAACGATCCTTACTTCCATTATATTACCAGTTAATTGTATGGAAATAAGATTATTAATTTGATTGCACTCACGAAACGCATTAGTTAATCAGTTAGGTTATTGTGAGGTGACTAATATTCTAGGCTTCTCTTTGGGAGTATAAGACCGGATTATTAGTTGAGTTTCCTATTCACCTTGATATTTATCTTAAGATGGAAACAACAAATAGGATAAACTTATCTGTGGGAGACAAATTTGTTTATAAGTCTTCGACTTTGGGTCGTAGCAACTTCCAGACTGTAAAGGACGTCATCTAGGGGAATCAAGTGCGCAGAGTCTTGCAAGATTCAAGAGGCGTAAGGAACGCGATTGTACCTTAGTCGGTGTGAGGCTTAGTTAGGGCTCAACTACATTCCAGTCTGAAGTTAACTTGTAGTAGGCTAGAGTCTGTAGCGGATTAATACGTTTTCAAGTCTGGACTAGGTCCCTTTATATGATTGAAATATCACAGGTTGTTCGTTGTTCAATCACAGTTGATAAATACGACCTTCTTTGTTAGATAGAACTTGATTGACTCTCAGACATTGGTCTTTGGTACCATCCGAGTCATTCTCATAACAATCAGGTTCACGAATTTCTATCTGTTTAATTGAGTTGATATCTTTCTTGTGAGTTTAATTAAGTTGATGCTCTCAGAATTATATTGTAGTTTAGTCCATACAGATTTCCGAACGAAATATTTGGGTGTGATTGTTTTACCCCCGCGTTTTCATTGATAACTTCCAATATCCTCATTAAGTACAAAAAGGGAGTAGAAAATAAGTTGACAGATATGTTGTCTCATCCACCAGTGCACGTGCTATTGGTATCCATGTGGATTCAGCCAATTTTTCCTCAGGAGTATGCAGAGTTATACACATCCAGATAATACATCAAGAAGGTGTTAGAGAGTATAAAGAGTGGATTAAAAGACGACTTTGAAATCCTGGATGGATTTTTATACAAAGGTCAGTTACTTTGCATTCTAGAAGATGGTGATCGTTTACAATGGTTGAGAGATACACACACATCCTAGTTGTTGGACACTTTGGGATGAATAAAACTTTGCTTAACCTTCATCGTTATGTATTTTGGACAAAGATACAAGATGATTTGGCCAAGTTAGTTCGAGGGTGCAAGTTGTGTAGCACATCTTAGCCATCTAACTGAAAACATGGGTTATATTTACCATTACCGGTACCCTCAAGGCCTTGTGAGAGTATTTCCATGGATTTTCTTGGTGGTATACCAAAGACCAAGTCTGGTTATGATTACTTGTTAGTTGTGGTCGACAGTTTCAGCAAGATGATCGTATTAATTCCATGTACAAAGATGGTGATGGGAGCCGATGCAGAAAAGATCTTCTTTGAGCATGTGCAGAAGCATTTTGGTTTACTACTTCGATTATTTTTGATGTGGATAATCGATTCTTTAATGTTTTTTGATATTCTTTATGGAAGATGATACCAGGTTGAAGAATAGTACAATTTTTCATCCACAAACATACGGACAAACAAAAGTGGTCAACATGACTATGGTTCACATGTTAAGGGGATATAATTCCAAGCACCTAAAACTTGGGATGAGAGTTTACCATATCTACAATTTTCTTTTAATAGATAAGTTCACATTTTTTTGAGGAAGTCTCCTTTTGAGACGTGCTTCGGTTACTTAACACCTAGCCCTTTTGACCTAGTATTTTTTAGTGACACCTCAATAAGGGGAAGGAAGGAAGTGAACGACAAAAGGCACATAAGTTCTTGAAAAATATATCTCAGATTCACGCAACTGTTGAAGCACAATTAAAGAAGTCACAAGCCAAATACAAAGAAAAACTGGACAAGCATATCGTGCCTTGTAATTTCGGTATTGGTGACTTAGGATGGTTAAAATTAGGTAAGGAATGACTGAAGGGCGAAGGTAAGAAATCGAAACCATTGAGATATGGGTCGTTTCCTATTCTCGATCAGATTGGCAACAATATATTTTATCTGGATTACCACCTTATCTAGGAATATACTCGGTTATTAATGCTGACTACTTGAAGTTGTTTGAGCCACCATTACTAGATGATGACGTCGATGACACCATGATCTTACCATGTGTGGAAGACTTGTGGTTGGGAAGAACCACTCAAACAAGACTGCATATTGCAGCGAAGAGTGAGCAGGTATTTTTATTTACCTTTTCGGGCTGGGTTATACCATGTAACTTGTTATTTAGGTTGTTGTTCCTTGACGTTAGCATAGGTGGGTTGCTTGAACTAGGAAATCTATGGGTGGAAATAGAGTCACTTAATTTATTTTAGTAAATAGATAAAATTAAGAGAAATTAAAAGATAAACAAAATCATAAATTTGTATATTAGAGCTAGTTTTAGTATTGTATTAATATAGGTTTTATAATTATAATTAAAATTATGAGTTAGAAGTTCGAAAAGAAAAGGATAGGAGAAGAAGAAGGAGATGGGGATAGGTTTCTTATAGAGTATAAGAGCATGGAGAATCAAGAGGATCAAAGGAATTAAGGTAGAATGTGAAACCCTTTCTCTTTTGTTATTTTCTTTGGGTGTTTATTTTGTATGATTTTGTATTATTGGGTTTTAGTAATTTAATCACATAAATATATATCTCCTAATGATGATCAGGATTTTGAAAATGTTAGATAAAATGATTAGGTACCTATGGTTAAAGTTTTAGAACAATACACCACAAATTCACCGTTGAATGTTTGTTTAAATTTAGGTGATAGTTTCTGAAATTCTGGACAGTTTCGTTTTACTGTGGTTTTGATGTTCTTAATGATGTTAAAATGATTAGTCATTCTTAATGATGTTAAAATGATTTGAGGTCTTAACAAAAGTTGTAGATAAATATCTTATCTTTCATTGTGCTTTGGATTTTCTTAATTTGAACTAATATGAATTTATGGTGAATACTTAGGTAAAATGATGTTATATGCCTAGATTTTATGATGCGTTTGTAAAATCAATATATTTTGATTGAGTCGTTAGTTTAATGTGAAATTTGGATATGTAATAGATAAATATATCATGAATGTTCAAATGAAATTTGAAGATGATCGGATAAAGTTATCACTATGAAAACTATAATATGATATTTTGTAGTTAATGTATTTGCTTAAATGCTTGAAAGAAGTTCATGTTGTTAAGCCATGGTTGCTTGTGTTGTTTGTGAAAATGATTTATAAAATAAAATGAGTTCATGTTTTACCGTTATATGGAACATTTTTCATGCTAATGGAGGGTAATGATCCCCGAGAGTTAAATGGGTAATGATTCCCATGGGAACTTGTGTTTCCCGACCATCGATGGCGGATGTCTGTGCCGGTAAACGATAGGTGGATGTACGAACCAAGGTTTTCGTATCGTGAATGAATAGGTAATGATCCCCAAGAGAAAATAGGTATGATCCCCATAGTAACTTTTGTTCCTGACCATCGATGGAGGTTGTCCGTGCCGATAAAGGATAAGTGGGTGTACGAACTAAGGTTTTCGTACCGTGAACTCATGGTTTCTCTTTGACGATATTAATACGTGAATAGATGTGTTTAATCATTGATGAATGACTTGTTGACAATTATTTTGGTATTGTAAACTCATGGTTTGTTGATGACAATATTGATATGTAACTCATGTTTTGAAACTTAAAAGGATGGATTGTTGGAAACATTATTGATGATGTTAATTTGTGTATTGAATCCTAAATGGATGATTTGTTGACAATAATATTGGCATTGTGAGCTCATGATTTAACAAATAAATTGGATGATTTGTTGATGTATTATTGTGAAGTCTTATTTGAAATCTTAATTAAATAATTTGTTAGAAACAATAGTGGTATTTTGAATTCACGGTTGGACAAATGAATTAGATGATTTAGTGAAAATAATATTTGTGAGGTAATGTTGTTGGTTGAATATATTCGTTGAAGTTGCATTGTATTTCTTATCGTATGTTATTCTTTGATGAAATGAATTTGTTCCCGCATCTTTAGAGAATATGGGTGCATTCTATTGAGATGTCATCTCATCCTTGCATATTTATCAGAGTGGCACAGCGAAAGCTAGGAATGAGTAGCTTAGTGATTAAATTGTTTTATTGTATTGCTTGAAATGTAAATATTAAGTGAAATGTTGTTAAAGATGTTTAGTAAATTCATATGAATCAACTCATGTATATAAAGATTTAATTATGTTTAGCATAAAAATAAATTTTTAAGTCTCTTTCCGACCCGTAACGCTTCGAGTTCAGATTCCCATATGGGTTTGGCCCTGTTAGAGCATTGCTCGGTCGAAATCGCATGTGTTTCTATATCAAGCATGTTTTTCAATGTTAGTGATCAAAACTATAAGTCTTGATTTCTATTCTACTATAGATAAGGTCTCGGACTAGGATAGAAAGTATAGTTGAGCTCAAGAACTCCATGGCAATCATCATACAATACGAAGGACTACTCAAGGAACAAGTGGATATTCATCGACTAAAAGGTATGTGAGAACTTGAACTTATCTATCACTTAAAAGTTTATTTATCTCTTATCGTGAGACAAAAGTTGTTTTGTTGTATGGACTAAGATTATACACATTTGGTTTTTCGAGCCGAGTATACCTCGCTTATCTATTTCTCGAAATATGTATTGGTAAAGCTTTCTCTTTAGCCAAGTTCATCTTTACATAGTGAAGAAAGTCATGTTAAGTTTCAATCACTTTGAAAATTTCTCTGACGAAAAATGGTTTGTGAATAACAATTATGTAACGTCCTCCGAGAATGTTTCAATAATTGAAATGAGAGTTTAGACAGTATAAACAATGGAGGATATAAGCATTGTTTTGGAAACACATATGTGTATAAGTCCTTATTCCTTGAACCAAAGTTTGCGAACTTTGTTGATCAAGAGAACCAGAGAAGTTCGTGAGCTTCAGTCCGCGAACCCAGTCAGTGAATTGGCGAAGTTCTCAAACCCGAGAATTTCTGCTAGAGTTTGTGAACTTCGTCCGCGAACCCAGTCCGTGAACTTGAGTAGGTTATGTCTAAAAACGATGTTTGTGAACTTATCTTTATAAACTAAGGAATTATATTGCAAACAATGGCTATATATTTCATGAACCCATTCGAGGGAATCAAATCGTTTTTGCTTCAATTGTGTCTTGTGTAGTACATGAGATTTCCTTACAATTGAACAACTCTCTAACTAGTTCATTTGAGTCATTTGAACTAGTTATGGTGAAGAAGAATATGGATGATATGAAAGTTATCATATGGATAACCATTTGGTTAACTATTGTTAAACCAACTAATATACAAGTTTGGGTACGGTTTTCACAAGCCTACAAATGTGCATTTTATGTGTGTATAACAAGCTATGTTTTCGATCTAACAGTTGATAAATATTAGCTTGAATCTAATCAGGTTTTCATCTAACGGTGAATATTGAATGCTTTGTTACTAAGATAACATTGATTGCAAACCCTGATTTGAAAGACTATATAAGGGAGAACTCTAGCAACTGGGAAACCTAATCCCCACACCTTACGTGTGATACTAGTTGCATATCTAGAGTCGATTTTCCTTTAACCTTTGGTTTCTTCTTCTACACCAGGTTAACGACTTAAAGACTTCATTGGGATTGTGAAGCCAGACCAATACTACTTTTATTGTAGTTATGTGATCTGATCTTGTTGTTTTTATCGTACGAGTGCAATTGTAATAATTGGCTTGAGATTTCTATCGTTGATAGGCAAGATAAAAAGTAATCACAAACATCTTTGTCTCATTATTTGTGATTCCATAATATCTTTTTTCCCCGAGTCGATTAAGACTATTGTGAGGTGATTCCATAACTGAGTTGTTCTTCGGGAATATAAGTCTGGTTTATCAATTGGTTCATGTTCACCTGTATTTATCAAAAGACGAAACAAAACTCGTAGGTATATTCGTGGGATATAGATTTATCTATTACCATAGACTTTTCTGTGTGATACAGATTTGTTTATTAAAGTCTTAGACTTTGGGTCGTAGCAACTCTTAGTTGTGGGTGAGATCATCTAAGGGAATCAAGTACGTAGTATCCTACTGGGATCATAGGCGTAGGATCATAACTGTACCTTGGATTAGTGTGAGATTAATTGGGGTTTAACTATAGTCCAGACCGAAGTTAGCTTGGAGTAGGCTAGTGTCTATAGTGGCTTAAGACAGTGTATGTTTAATCTGGATTAGGTCCCGAAGTTTTTCTGCATTTGCGTTTTCCTCGTTAACAAAATTCTGGTGTCAGTGTTATTTCTTTTCCGCATTATATTTGTTATATAATTGAAATAATACTGGTTGTGTGTTGTTCAATCAATTAGAATATCCGACCTTTTGGTTGTTGATTTAAATTGATTGATACTTGGATATTGGTCTTTGGTACCATCCAAGTTTATCTCTCTTGTATTTAAATTGAGAATCGTAGTTTGCTTGAGTAAGATTTAAATTGAGAGATAGAGATATAAACTCTTTGATATACTTTTCTATTAATTGAGTCTAACTGTCTAGTTGATTCTCTAGAAAGTATATTGGAGTTTGTCCATACAGATTGCTAATTCAAAATATTGGATGTGGTTGTTAGACCCCCGCTTTTTCAATTAGTATCAGAGAAGGCAAAAACGTTCAAGACCTAACAAGTTTGTATTTGTGGAAATCTAAGTCTGAGGACAAGATCTCTTGTACGCATACCTAGATGTCTCCTAAAGCTTTCGATTACGCCAAGTGTCTTAGAAACACCTCAAAAGATCACTCCTTAGTTGATTCTTCTGAATCCCGAGGTAAAAAGATTGTTCAATTAGATGTTGACATCTCTTCCTCCTCTCATGAGGCATGTGACACTCTGGGAAAACCTGAAAAAGAGATCACCAAAATTTCAAAAAATTCCGCTGAGATTATTGATTTTCAAGATCATGATCAGCTTGTTGATGAATTTGAAAAGTCTCTTGATCAAGAATGTGAACTTTATAACATCATTGAGTCTTTCTCCAAAAATATTGAAAAACTTCTCCAAGAAACTACTCTACAACATGAAAATATTAGTGCTCTTGAGAAAATTATTAAGGAAGACTCAATTAGAGAAAAACGTTTGATCGAGACTCATTCATCAGATCTTAACAGACTTCGTGTCGAAAAAGAGAAACTAAGTGCATCTCTTACTCTAGCCCATGAACAGTGCGGATCCTTAGAAAAGAAAAACTCTGTCTTAAGGAGAAATTCTTCTGTGCAATCTAATTCTTATGAATTATATCACATGAAGAAGTATCCTCCAGTAGAAGGTTGTGTCAAGAAAGGTTTATATAACTTGAAATCTTCTCATATGGCTATGAAGTTAAAATAGGTGTCAATTATTGCTTCTCCTCCACGAACCTGTACCTTATGTGGGAAAAAAGAATCACTATGTTATCCATTGCTTTACCAGAAGGAAACAAATTTCTAAACTTCATAATTTGCTTCTCTTCACTATCAATGGAACAAATAGTCAGTTGACTACTGCAGTGAATCACATGCCCACAGAAAATCAGAAACCTTATAAAAATGATCTCTATTCTAGAAATCATCACAGGCTCAAGTGCATTCTGGCATAAATTCTTGTGTTGCTAATGAAAGCATTCCTTGTACTTATAAGAAGGTTTCTGGTAAATCTAAGTCTAGAAAATGGATCCCTATCTATTCTGATCCTATTGAACCAATTGCAAGAGGTCCTAAATTTAGTCCTCAGAGAAAACTTTCTGACAGATATGCTAAAAAAAGTAATGTCTTACTTCTCTGGGATGAACTCATGTCAAAGAAAGATGGATAGACAAAAACAACGTTCATTTAATGAGCTAAAAGCTCATACTTGTGTAAATTAATCACAAGGTTGATATCTCACATACAAAAAACCTAGTTGTGAGAGAATTGAATAGGTATACTCTTGATAAAGTGACTTTAACTATCTAGCTAATTTCTTATCGTTCTTAGATGGATAGTTGGTCAAACACTTCTATATGAGTATTTTTATTCTTCTTTTTTGTTTTTGTTTTTGTTTTTCCTTGTATATAAACTTGCTTGTGAAAATTAAAAGCGTGGACTTATTCCGTGCAGAGCTTTGTGAACCTTCCTCTTACGGGTACACGTACGCTTTCAAGGTTCTTGTTTAAACCTATCATGTAAACCCTAAGTCTCTCGAATTTTATTTATATACCTATCCTATTGAGTTAATCCTCATACTCTAGGCTTCATATTATCAATGGATTCTTCTTCCTGCTTGTGGGACTTACCTAAATATTTTGTTGATAACGAGGTATATTCCGAATTCGATGAAGAGAAGGGAACTTGTGTTGAAGTCGAAGGTTCTTTTCCTCAATCTCCTGATTCCTTTTCGGATATATAGGAGGTTGAAGAAATCTCATCTGATGTTGTTCTCGACTTCCTAAAGAACTTTGAGGAGGAAAAACAACAACTTGTTGATACGATGAAGTGTCTTGATGTGGTAAGAACTGAGTTGAAAAAGGTTAATTCTGACCTTGTTATCATAAAAACCCGTGTTAAAGAACTTCCCAATAAGGATATCCTCTCCAAAGGTGCAGAGGATGATGTCGTTCACAAGCTCTAGGACCTCAAGACTCAAAAAAGGTCTCAAACTGTCTATATGACTTCTGTTTGTGTTCGGCTTTGGCATGGAAGTGTTTTTGGTCTGATTTTGTTTTTGATTTTGTTTTCCTAGAAGAAAATAGATTTGGAATAGGCATTATTTTTTACACCTGTTTTCATCTTTATTTTTAGAAGAATAACTAGAGTTTGGAATAGTTATTATTGTGTTTACATACATAGTTCATGAGTTGATATCCAACGTTTTCATCTTCATATTTTTAGATTTATTTGTTTAAATTCTAAACTTGTTTGGAAGATGATTTTTGAGGATCCGTAATGTGTCTTATGTTAACTCAAAGTTGATTATTGATTTTATATATTGCAATATTGTTATCTTCTTGGGATATGTGTGTTTAAGCAATTAAATTGATTACCATGAACTAAGTCTCCATAAGTTTGTGTTGAGAACATTTGATTAAATTAATTGTGAGTTCGCTTATGGTTAATTTAATATTTTTGGATTCAAATTCATATTTCTATGTGATTTGTTATATCCAAAGAAATCCTTCTTCTTTTGAAATTAAGGTCGCTCTTGTTGTTCTTTCGGGAATAACATAATATGGGGGAGAGATCTTAATTGAACTTGTGCTTAATTGCCAAATCTTTGTGGGGAGTGCGAATGTGGAATATTATAAGGGTTATCTTGTATCTTTTTAGACTCCTTGATGAATGTATTTAGCTTCGGATTTATGATTGCATCTAAATAAGATGATATATACTTACTTTTGGTCATGAAACGTCTCTTGCGGAAATTTCATTAGGATCATGTTCTTGTACCTTTTCCAATTTTATTGACAAAAAAGGGGAGAATTAATATGTAGTTCACGCTACAAATACATATGCTTTTCTGATCATTATGTAAGGGAGAGTGGTTTCCATGTGAGATGGAGTATTGACTAAGGGGGAGTGACATATCACCATAGTATTATTGTTGAAGTTGTGATGCAATTAGACTTTGACGCTGTGTAATGATATTATTGGGGTTATCTTGTATCTTTATAGACTTATTGATGAATGCATTTAGCTTCGGATTTATGATTGAATCTAAATAAGATGATATGTACTTACTTTTGGTCATGAAACTTCTCTTATGGAAATTTCATCAGGATCCCGTTCTTGTACCTTTGCCAATTTTATTGACAAAAAGGGGGAGAATTAATATGTAGTTCACACTACAAATACATATGGTTTTCGGATCATTATGTAAGGGAGAGTGGTTTCCATATGAGATGGAGTATTGACTAAGGGGGGTGACATATCACCATAGTATTATTGTGGAAGTTGTGATGCAATTGGACTTTGACGTTGTGTAATGATATTATGACACTGTATAACAATGATTGAGAACTCTTGTTTTCTCGTTGTTATAGCTATGGATTTTCAACAACGATGATGCTAAACTTACAACCTTTGGAATCATTGGAGTACTTGGAAGTGATGAAGATTTCGAGTAATGTTGAAGATTAGACATGTAGAATAGGAGCTACAAAGTTTATTTATATATTTTTTGTATTCCATATGTATTGATAGTTTTGTCACTAAAATTGATAAAGGGGGAGATTGTTAGAGCATTGCTCGGTCGAACTCGCATGCGTTTCTATCTCAAGCATGTTTGTCAATGTTAGTGATCAAAACTATAAGTATTGATTTCTAGTCTACTATAGCTAAGGGCTCGGACTAGGATATAAAGTGTAGTTGAGCTCAAGAACTCCATGGAAATCATCATACAAGACGAAGGACTACTCAAGTAACTAGTGGATCTTCATCGACTAAAAGGTATGTGGAGACTTGAACTTATCTATCACACAAAAGTCTATTTATATCATATCTTGAGACAAAAGTCATTTTGCTGTATAGACTAAGATTATACACATTTGGTATTTCGAGCCGAGTATACCTCGCCTATATATTTCTCGAAATATGTGTTGGTAAATCTTTCGCTTTAGCCAAGTTCATCTTTACCTAGTGACGAAAGTCATGTTAAGTTTCAATCACTTTGAAAATTTCTCTAACGAAAAACGGTTTATGAATAACAACTATATAACGTCCTCTGAGAATGTTTCAATGATTGAAATGAGAGTTTAGAAAATATAACCAATGGAGGATATAAGCATTGTTATGGAAACACATATGTGTATAAGTCCTTATTCCTAGAACCAAAGTTTGCGAACTTTGTTGATCTAGAGAACCGGAGAAGTGTGTGATCTTCAATCCACGAACCCAGCCCGCGAACTGGTGAAGTTCTCAAACCCAAGAATTTTTGTTGGAGTTTGTGAACTCCATCCGGGAACTTAAGTCCGCGAACCCAGTCCGAGAACTTGAGTAGGTTATGTCTAAAAACGATATTTGTGAACTTATCTTTATAAACTAAGGAATGCTATTGCAAACCGTGGCTATATAGTTCATGAACCGATTCCAGTGAATCAAATCATTTTTGCTTCAATTGTGTCTTGTGTAGTACATGAGATTTCCTTCCAATTGAACAACTCTCTAACTAGTTCAGTTGAGTAAATTGAACTAGTTATGGTGAAGAATAATATGGTTGATATGAAAGTAATCATATGGCTAACCATTTGGTTAACTATTGTTGAACCAACTAATGTACAAGTTTGGGTATGGTTTTCACAAGCCTACAAACGTGCATTTCATGTGTGTATAACAAGCTATATTTTCGATCTAATGGTTGATAAATATTAGCTTGAATCTAATCAGGTTTTCATCTAACGATGAATATTGAATGCTTTGTTACTAAGTTAACATTGATTGCAAACCCTGATTTGAAAGAGTATATAAGGGAGAACTCTAGCAATTGGGAAACCTAATCCCCACACC
This sequence comes from Papaver bracteatum, assembly GCA_023529315.1. Lineage (NCBI taxonomy): Eukaryota > Viridiplantae > Streptophyta > Magnoliopsida > Ranunculales > Papaveraceae > Papaver > Papaver bracteatum. The sequence goes on from JAJJWX010004998.1 coordinate 30,865, forward strand.
TTACGTGTGATACTAGTTGCATAGATAGAGTCGATTCTCCTTTAACCTTTGGTTTCTTCTTCTAAACCAGGTTAACGACTTAAAGACTTCATTGGGATTGTGAAGCCAGACCGATACTACTTTTATTGTAGTTGTGTGATCTGATCTTGTTGTTTCTATTGTACGAGCACAATTATAATAATTGGCTTGAGATTTTTATCTCCGATAAGAAAGATAAAAAGTAATCACAAACATCTTCGTCTCATCGTTTGTGATTCCACAATATCTTTTTTCGCTGCGTCGATTAAGACTATTGTGAGGTGATTGATAATACTGAGATGTTCTTCGGGAATATAAGTCTGGTTTATCAATTGGTTCATGTTCACCTTGATTTATCAAAATACGGAACAAAACTCGTAGGTATATTCGTGGGAGACGGATTTATCTATTACCATAGACTTTTCTGTGTGATACAGATTTGTTTATTAAAGTCTTCGACTTTGGGTCGTAGAAACTCTTTGTTGTGGGTGAGATTAACTAAGGGAATCAAGTATGTAGTATCCTGCTGGGATTAGAGGCGTATGAGCATAACTGTACCTTGGATCAGTGTGAGATTGATTGGGGTTCAACTACAGTCCATACCGAAGTTAGCTTGGAGTAGGCTAGTGTTTGTAGCTGCTTAATACAGTGTATATTTAATCTGGACTAGGTCCTGGGGTTTTTATGCATTTGCGGTTTCCTCGTTTAACAAAATTCTGGTGTCAGTGATATTTCTTTTCCGCATTATATTTGTTATATAATTGAAATAATACTGGTTGTGCGCTGTTCAATCATTTAGAATATCTGACTTTTTGGTTGTTGATTTAAATTGATTGACACTTGGATATTAGTCTTTGGTACTATCCAAGTTTATCTCTCTTGTATTTAAATTGAGACTCGCATTTTGCTTGAGTAAGATTTAAATCGAGAGATAGAGATATAAACTCTTTGATATACTTTTCTATTGATTGAGGCTAACTGTCTAGTTGATTCTCTAGAAAGTATATTGGAGTTTGTCCATACATATTGCTAATTTGAAATATTGGGTGTGGTTGTTAGACCCCCGCTTTTTCAGTCCCTTTTCTGGAACTCGGGGTGTTACAATAATATGACAAAGAGAGAAAGAAAATTTTCTATTTGGGTGTAGAGGTCAAGTTCCCAGAAAGGCTAAGTGGTTTAACACGGATAAAGGAACTCTCGAATTCCCTAGCCTTTAGTTTTAACTTTCACAGGAGTTCAACTTTTCAAGTTCTCAAGGGATGGGGCCCATGATGCAGATGTATCCCTACTCCTTTAAGGAACTTAACAACCCTCAAGCTAAGTTGATGGTATGATCCAATATTAGGAAGGAATCCCTATTTAGGTAGAATTCCTAGTAAGGAAAGAGTACTGATTTGGGAAATACTCTTAGTTTAGGAAATAATATAAACAAAGAGGTTTGGCTTATGGATAAACACATATAGACCTAGAGAAAGTTTGTAGACAAACACTTATGTTATTGTCAAAACAAGCTTAGCAAACAGTTTAAGGTTATCCGTTGTTTAGAGAGATTGTGAATGTAAAAAAGAGAGAATTGTAATAATTTTCTTATTCATAATCTAGAGAAGATAATTTCTTCGAATCTTGTTTATTGGTGTTCTCTGTTTTCTAGTTTTCTTCTATTATTATTTTGAATTATGCCCCTATAATAATAGTCACCAAGGTATAGAGATCATATGTATCACAGATAATTTCACAAGTTAATCTATACTTCAATCCCTTTAACTACAATGGACTACAAGTATTGTGATCTTTTAATTTAGTTAACTTATCAGTAGTCAATAAGTCGAAAAGAAAAACCTAAGAAATAAATGTGTTATTGTTGTAGAAATCGGGGTTCGTAGCACGGGTCGAGGTGCCGGTCTATTTCCTTTATCCATAATTGTTATGGGGCGAGGTCCATGTTCTCATCCGTTCGTGGATGTTTATCACATAGGGTCTGCCAGAGATAATTTCTTACTAGTTCGTTAGTAAGAGGGGCAACTCTGCAGAGAGGAAAAGAGAGGTAGATTTGAAGTCGCCACCTGACTAAGGGGAGTCAAGACCCTTTTAACTAGTTTGAATTCTTTTGAGGAAAACAAAACCTAGTTATGACTTTCATGTTTATGGTCTGCTATCAGAGAGTCTGGGTAAGGAGATTCTAGTACGGGATGGGAAGGTGTTAGGCACCCATCAGCCGCCCAATCGTAGGATTGGCCTCTACTTCATGATTAAAGGGGAATGTTTATAATTAATTATTAATAAAAACAAATAGTGACGCATAGTGATTAAATAGTGAGTGAATAGTAACTTGAATAGTGACCAAATAGTGAACAGTGATTTGAATAGTGACCTGCTTTATTTATTACTTTCTTAGCAATGGATCTAATGTGGGAGGGAATTCCGCTTTATACCCACACTTTGATTTATCCCACTTGTAAGATTACTAAAAAAAAACAAATTATTTTTATATAATGCATGTAAAGAATAGCTGCGGTGTTACTACGAAATGGAAAAACCATTTCGTTCCCGTATAACTACATAATTACCGAAAAGATAAGCAATTAGTATACCTGAAATATGATACAGAGACTTGGAAAGATTCTTACGATGATTTCTCGCTTCTGTTAAGTATGCAGAAAGTAATTAAAGTACCAGCAATTTAATGCTAATCTTTTAAGAACTTAAAGACGATACTTGATTTTGATACTTCTACTTATATTTTTTTGGGTTTTCTGGAAATAAACTAGAAATGTATAGGACAATAATAACTATTATATAGGAAAGAAAACTTGGTTTCTATTTGATTAAATCACAAAACACATAGAAATTTAGAATATATGAGGAGAAATAAAGAGTGTTTTTTTTTCTCTCAGACGGAGTAGCGAGAAAAATGCTGTTGGAAGGGGTTTCCGTGAGAGAAAATTATATCTCGAAGTCTTCATTCGACCTCCTTTTATATACGCAAATCCCCGACATCATTCCTTCTTTTCCTGCGCCTAATCCGGATGAAAAATTCATGCGCGAAGAAATCAATTGTCCTTTGAAAAGGAATATTTTTCTTTTCAACATATGTAGGTCCCACTTGATTATTTTTCTTTAACCAAATTTGACAAATTCTTCCATATGACACGTATATGAAGAGTTACTCCTACTAATTAAAGCCTTGGTGATGATAAGGGGAGGATGAAAAGGTGGTCGTCCCTTAACGTCTTATGAGTTATTGTTTTGCTCTTAACTTTTCCATACGGATTCAGAATGACTCCGTTTTTTCACCATTGGCTTTGCATTTTCCCACTCTTTAACGTGAAAGCAAGAATTACCAGGTTTGGAAGGATGATAAAATGGGTAGGAGCCGTGCTTGTGGGCTTGATTGGGTAGAGCTTGTGGGCTTGATTGGGTAGAGCTTGTGGGCTTGATTGGGTAGAGCTGGTGGGCTTGATTGGTAGATCTGGTGGGCTTGAGAGCTTGTGGGCTTGATTGGTTGAGCTTATGGGCTTGATTTAAAGGATATGAAAATCCTTAATTGCTCCACAAAGAATTTCTCTTGTATTACGCTAAAGTACAAGAATGATATTTTCTATGGAAGGTGCGGAAATGGGGTGTCAACAGTTGCCCCTCTTTGAGAGTAACCGTTTTCGGTTAACGAACAAAGCCCTGAACACCCTTTCGCACCTTATCTTTTCCAAGAGGTGATTTTGATGAGTTGATGAAGAAATTCTGACGTTGGCCGGGTTTGCCCCAGTTAAGCTTGTCAACTCCATTTTCTTGATTTTTGAACCTTTGCGGTTGATTCAGTTGGATTTCCCTTTGTTCGAGCCGCTTGAAATAGTTGAATAGGTTGATGAAGAAATATACTAACGTTGGTTGGGTCTGCCCCAGTTGAGCTTGTCGGTTTCATTCACCTTCTGAAAGTGCATCTTCTTAGCTTCCGTTCCACACTTTGTCTTGACATGACTTGCTTTTCTTTCACGAGACGATTATGATAAAAAAAAACTTCTTGAGGAAGTAATTACCCTTTTTTTTTATTTAAGATAGGGGAGAAAGACCTTTCTTTAGGTAAGAAACTCCTTTTATTTTCTTCAATATGTCGTCTAGGCGGATGTCTATCATTATTCCTGATCCTCCAACTTTGCCTACGCTGCGTAGAAGACGAAGAGTTGGGGTTTTAAACGATGTGGATGATCACGTTTCTGCAAGAATCCGGGAAGAATCTGTAAGTTTCCTTGTTGATCGGAATTTTCTTCTTTGTTTTCCAAGTTTCCTTTCATTATTTCTCAACCACTGCTTTCTTTCATAGAATTACGCTTGGGCGCGTATTCGCGGAGGGACCACTGGCATAGTAGAATGGTGGCTGATGTTGAGACGATGCAAAGGTGTACATGAGCTTGTACAACAGATCGGTTGGTACGACTTTATTGAAGCTTTGGAATCGTTCCATGATGGTGAGAATGCTTTAATCGTGGCAGAAAGATGGTGGGGTGATACTAATTCATTTCACCTGCCACATTGTGAGTTAACAATCACTCCTCTGGATTTATACATGATTACTGGCATCCATGTGGGGGTAGGAGCTCCCGTCCCGGTGGGTGAAAACGTGACAGAGGAGAATGTCCGAAACCTGTTGGGACCACATTGTGGGGATATCTTCCCTAAAAATTGGTATGTCAGCTTAGCAGGCTTGAAGACGAATTTCTCGGTCCCTGAGATGGATCTCACTGCTGACGCTTCAAAATATGATGCTAAAGTTATTTGAGTTACTGTGAGCTTCCTGATCTTTGTTGCGGGTCATACCTTCCTTGACTCTTCTGGTGGCTATATCAAATCAGGCTACTTGGCAACATTTTCTGACCTGGACTTGGTGAATTTTTACGATTGGGGAAGTTTTGCGATGGCGCGACTTTACACCTATCTGACTCGAGCAACACGTCTTCAAACAAAAGCCTTATGTGGATTATGGCCCATCTTGAATGTAAGTACATTTCTCCTTGCTTCAGTTTGAACGATCTTAGACTTCCTTTTTAAACATCCATATTTTTCTTTGTAACAGTATTAGTGTTACGAATATTTTCCTCTTAGTCGCCCTCCTTTTGATACAAGCTTCTCCAATAGTCAAACATTTCCTCGAATGGCTAGATGGAAGGGTGCACTTCGAAGGCACTCGACTGCATATACACGCCTTTGTTTGGAGGGAGCGACAGTTGAATCTGTAAGAAACCGCTTTTTTATTTTTTTTTTTATTTTTTATTTTTTGTTTTTTGTTTTATTTTTTTTTGTATATACCTCCATTTTGATCGCAGATTTGTTGGGATCCTTGGAAGGATTATCTGATTCGGTGTGATCAAAGGGCCATTCATGCCATGTCGTCTAGCATGCTTCAGTACTTGTTACGTGGCCCGGATTACTGTGCTTGGTATCTTGGTGACAGATTTGGGAGACAAATTAGTCAACCAGACGCTACACCCCGTTTTCCTCCTTCCAACGTTACATGTTTTCCTTATGCATCGTTTAGTGATATGGACGAGATTTCACGTCAACCGCAACGTTCCTATGAAGATTCCGTTGATCGGGGAATGAATTTTGAATCATATTGGAGATCGGTTTCTTTAGGTCCACCTCTTGCTATCCAATCTTGCCGAGAGAATCTTGTAGTGGGTGATCCGGGTTTTCCCCTCGTCCATTATTGATGGGATCTTCCAGCAATGCTTCTTCTCAACAAGTTCCATTAACGGGCTTCGGTCATCTTCTTCCAACATGGTATTTTCAAATACCTATCTTGGGGACTTCAAATGTGGTTCCAATTGCAGGTGGCCCTGTTTACCGTGAAGATATTATTGGTTTACCTCTCCCGGATGATATTCCTGAGGTACCGCTGCTACTCTGCTCTTCTTGACTTAATGACTTAATACTTTTTATTGACTCCTTTCTCGCTTCGGGCTTCCAGACCTCTTCAAGAATACTTGCTCCGTTTGGTGGATAGCCGTGGGCGCCAGTTGACATCAGTGGTGAATGAGATGTACGGTATCATGTTGAGATATGATGAAGTCAGTAGAGAATCCCTGGGGAGGCAGGAGCGTATTGATACTCTCTCTGAAGAATTATCCACGCTTCGACTTCTTTATGAGGTAGACTACATTTTTATTATTCTTTTTCTTTATTTTTCTTTTTTTTTGATACAGGGAAAAGGAGCTAGCGGATCGGATGAATGACCCTAATGGGTTGGAGAAGCCTAACGGGTCATGGGTTTAGTTTCGGTTTGCCCGAATAGCAGTTTGATGGAGCCCTAATCCTTTGCTTTAAATTCCTCGCCTTCTTCTTCCTCGACCATCATTTTCCCTTTCTTACTCTTTTTTTTTTCTTCTCTGCAAATCTGCCTCTTTCCTCCATCTTTTCATCAGATCCTTCTTGTATGTGCCGGATCTGGACTGTGATCTTTCTTTTCTTGATCACCGTCTTCATGTTCTTCTACTTTCTGCTTGTTTGGTTTATCACCATAGTAATCATTTTTGGTGGAGTATGCGAGATGCGGTTTGAGCGGTGAAAGTAATGATAAGCGAAGTGAGATTTTGGGGAATCAAAGTATAGATCCGTATGAATCTTCTCTTTTCTTTGCTTGATGGTAGTGCATCTTGAGATCCAGATTAATGTTCGGATCGAAGATGAAGATCTGATGATTTAGGGGAAGATGCAAGATCGTTCCATATGCAGCTTCAAAATACATACAAAGATAAACCCATATTTCAAAGTTGAAATCGGATTTAGATTTAGATGTATTCTGACAAGTATGGATGATCTTCCCGTGATGAAGATGTCTAGATCTAGTGTGTCACATGGACACTTTTACCACTATTACACATTGGTTTCGATCAATGGGAAATGGTGAAGAAGTTGGATCTTGGTCTAGACTCAGATAAAATCACCAGCTTTCCTTATTTGTTTTTCATTTCTTCTTCTTTGGTTTGCCGTCAGGTCATTTTTTGTTTCTTGTTGTTGTTCTTTTTTTTTTCTCGATCTGAATCATGTATCCTTCAGATAAGAAAGAGTTCATGCTTTTCATTGTTGTAGACGAAGATTCTGTAATTCCTTCATTTGTGAATGAAATATTTTCTTTCTGGTGGTGCTTTTGTTCTTTGGTTTGACCTGTACTGACTGTGCAGATCGTTGACTCCGGTGGAGAAGCCTTAATTCAGATAAATCGTCGTTCACAAAAGCTTAAAGCATGGTTAGAACATGATTAGGCTTAAAATAACTCAAGAAACTTTTGCCTCAGTTGCCTATTTGGTACGTGTGCAAGGCAAAGTATCATCCTAGGGCTTTCATCATCAGCATTTATTTTATTTTTATTTTTATTTTTTGAAAACAAAATAAAAAACTTAAAAATTTACAAAACTGAAATTTTGATTTGGAGAGTTTGTCTCAGCTGCCTATCTGGTTGCTCATAACACCATACCCAAATCCTAAGCTTTACATCATTGATAAACTCTCCGATTTTTTTTTTTTTTTTTTGAAAACAAAACCTTAGAAATTTTTTTTTTTTTTTTTTGAAAAGAAATTAAAACTTAATAAACTTTTTTTTTTTGGTTTTTTTTTTTTAAAACAAGATTGATGGAGTAGAAAACGATGATAAAAATCATGAGTGTCGACAAACCAGTTGATCTTTTGAGGAGATGCATGGATTAGGCATGCTGAAATGTTGCCTTTGATTAGGCATGCTGAAATGTTGCCTTTGATTAGGCATAGTACCTCTTGAGTTGGTCTGCAGCTCATTCGTTGGGAATTATCATGCAGACTCTTCTATCAGACGGTTGATTTTTCCTTCTGCCATTGGTCCTCCAAAATCTCTCTCTTTGTTTTTCGAGGTGCTGCTCCAGGTTTTGATCGATCATCTCTGGTCGAATCTTCGAAAAATATTCGACGAAGGCATTGATCGTTTCTGGCCATGCTGCTTGCAGAACTTGGTCATTAGTTGAATGCCATATGGACGCACTCCCAGTTAAGCTTTCGCCGAAGTGTTGTTTCAAGTCCTCTTCGTTCATCTTCAATGGCTTCATGTACCACAAGAATGACTTGAGGTGTTTTATGGGGGAGCCTTTACCGTTATAGACAGGGAATTTCCTCCTTCTACGAAATTGAAGCTCTGAGCATGCAATGACCATGCATTCTTGGATTTCCCTTTCAGTTCCCGTGGTTGAGCTCGCTGTACTCTCCTGTTGTTATGGAACTTCCAATTCTCTTCCATCCTCCCCTTTATGTCCGCTGGGTTCGCCTGCGCTGTCAGTGGGAGATGGGGAAAAAAGATGACTTACCCCTTCATAGGCGGGTTCTTCGGTTTCTTTTCTTTGGTCAGAACTCCTTCTTGTTATCACTGGTGTGATCTTTGCTAGTGTGTTTGGTGTTGGAACCTTTTCTCCTCCCTTACGGATGAAACACTTTTGGAAGGACGGTTGACGGCTCCAATCGATTCCTTGATCTTCTTGCCTTTTCTCGAATATCGTAGAGTCTTGATAGATCAAATGATATCCCAATCCTGCCGTATCAAATGCCTTTCTCCCAGGTATTGTTATTGGTTGTGTGGGCCCTTGTTGTCGGAGCCCCAGACCCATTCCCGGAAAGAACTTGCTTTTCTGTAGAATTTTCGGAATATTTCGATTTCGATATTTAAATTGACCCATATAGGCGTGATGAATTGATGCTCCATCTTTGTTCTCATGTCGGATTTCTGCTGTGTAGTTATGAATTTCTGGGATCATGTTCACTGAGATCTGGTGGGACCTTATTTCATTTTCCTCATCATCTCCATGTACGGTAATTAGCTCATTTCCCTTCCAGAATCTGGCTTTCTTATGAAGAGAGGATGCACCTATTCCATTCTTGTGCATCCATGGACGACCTAGAAGGAGGTTGAAGCTTGCAGAGATGTCCATTACCAGGAAGGTAGCATAGGTTTTTAATGGACCAACCCATATTTCGATGGTCAGTTCACCTATTCCCGTTTGTTTACCATTGTTAAATGCTCGGATTGTCAAGGATGATTCATCGGCTTTAGTGATACGGTTCATGTCGACCCTCATCTTTTTAGCCGCTTTTAATGTGCATATATTGACGCCAACACCATTATCCATGAAGACAGAAGGTATGATCATATTTTCCCAACCAATGGTAATGTAAAGACCTTTGTTGTGGTCCTTCCCCTCCGGTGGCAGGTCGTCATTGTAAAAGTAATCGCACTGGTCTTCGGCTCGGTCGATTAGGTGCACCAGTTCATTGGGAGTGATTCCTGTGGGAACATGCATCAAACTTAGTGCCTCTTGTAGAGCCTGGCGGTGACTGGTCGATGCTTCTAACAATCCCCAAATTGAGATATCCTCCTTTGTTCTTCGCAACTGCTCAATGAGTAAGTTGTCTTCCTTTATAGCTTCATGTTGATTGTTTGGCCTGATCCGAATCGGATTGCCCCTTGCTAGGACACCTGGATTTTCGTTTCGTAAGTTGAGAGGCTTGAAATGTCTTCCTCCCCTTGTTTTATGTTGTACCTCTTCGCATTTTTCTGATAGGAATTCAGAATATACGACTTACCCGCTACCTGCAATGGTGAACAATGGTTTTTTATTCATCATACGGATGTTGGTGTCTGGGGCACTCTTTGCAGATTTCATTTTGTTCACAGCAACGACTCTGGAGGCTTCATTTGTTTGGACCTTCTCTTTTATTGTATGGTCTGATATTAGAGATGGTTGACGAGTTTCAGCGTTATCCGCCTCAATGAAGTTGATTCCCGATTTTCTTGATGCACTTTGGAAGTGGATTTTGTTGTATATTAGGTTGCTTTGACGCTCCCTCGATGATTATCTTGCCGTCATCCATCCAAATCTTGGATAAGATGTTTCGTGACGAAATATGAATTGGTATCGTGTCCGCACTCGATGGTAGCCGCATGTCTTTGACTCATCGTAACCCCGAGGTTTGGGATTAGGTACAGGCTTAGGATCTCGGAGTTGAATTAATTTTTCCTTAACTAGCCTAGGAAGGTAGTCACTCATTTCTCCGTCCAGCTCAGAGAATACTCGATTCCGGCTCCACCTTTTCTCGACATATTGTTGCCCTTTGTCTTGGCGGAATGCATTGGTGATAGGTGCTTTCCCCGTAGCTCTGATGTAAGTAGGCGTTGCAATGGTTGGGTTGACATAATTAATTTCCTTTTTCTTCGTCGAGCTTTGCCCTATATTGAATCCGGAGTATACACCGTCCTTCATTGCGTCCTCAATGCTTGCTCCTTTCCTTCGAAAATCGGAAAGATTTTCGGGCGCATGATATCTTGATGAATACCCTATAAGACATTGAGAGATTTTTCATTAGCATTTTTAGTTGCGCCTCTTCTGATGGTCGTTCGAACATTTCGAACACTTTCTTTTCCCACCGACTCATCCAGTCGACGAAACCTTCATGTGCCCCTTGTCGAAGGGACTCAAGATGGCGTAAGGCCATAGAGTGATCTGTATTTTTTGCAAAATGTTCGACGAATGAATTAATCATGAGTGGCCATGTAGAGATTTTTGATTTCTCTGCATGTTGGTACCAATCAAGGGCTAACCCAGACAAGCTTTGGTGGAACAAGTTTAGCGGCCGATCGTCAGTTAAACCTTGGGGCTTTAGGTATTGGAGATACAGTTTAATGTGAGACCCCGGGGGTCCCATGCCATTATATTTTTCTATTTTTGGAAATTTGAAACCTTCAGGCAAGTATCCACTTGGCAGAGTGTACCATACTTCACCATCCACACCGGTGTTGTCCTCAATTATTGACAGCCTTTTCATTACATGTTCTTTGAAATGCTCGAATTCCAAGCTCTCTTTGTTTGGTGTTGGAATTTCGTCATCGTCGCCTGTACCTCCGGATTCCCCGTTTTTGTTTTGATCTTTTGGTTGATGGTCGTCCTTGGATCCAGAGCCATTTGTATGTTGATGAGAATCTGAGCCTTTTCCGTCATTTCTAGCCTCATCTTGCAGCTTCTTAAAGAAATTGGCGAGTTTCTCCTCAATGATTTGTTCTATCTTTGAGGTGAGGATGTCAGTATTGTTGGCTTCCCCTTTCCCATGTTGTGAATCATCCATCTTGACCAGTCTTCCTCCCTTTTTCCGATGCCAACTACGGGTGTAAGACCTCCCTCACGTTATGGTTGCTTACGCTTGTATAAGTACCTGAAACCACAAAATCTGAACTATGATATCAGTATATAATAAAGAAAAGATTATAAAATTTCCCTTTAATCATTTTTTTCAAGTCGAATCTCTTATCGTCCCCAGCAGAGTCGCCACTGTAGAAATCGGGGTTCGTAGCACGGGTCGAGGTGCCGGTCTATTTCCTTTATCCATAATTGTTATGGGGCGAGGTCCATGTTCTCATCCGTTCGTGGATGTTTATCACATATGGTCTGCCAGAGATAATTTCTTACTAGTTCGTTAGTAAGAGGGGAAACTCTGCAGAGAGGAAAAGAGAGGTAGATTTGAAGTCGCCACCTGACTAAGGGGAGTCAGGACCCTTTTAACTAGTTTGAATTATTTTGAGGAAAACAAAACCTAGTTATGACTTTCATGTTTATGGTCTGCTATCAGAGAGTCTGGGTAAGGAGATTCTAGTACGGGATGGGAAGGTGTTAGGCACCCATCAGCCACCCAATCGTAGGATTGGCCTCTACTTCATGATTAAAGGGGAATGTTTATAATTAATTATTAAAAAAAACAAATAGTGACGCATAGTGATTAAATAGTGAGTGAATAGTAACTTGAATAGTGACCAAATAGTGAACAGTGATTTGAATAGTGACCTGCTTTATTTATTACTTTCTTAGCAATGGATCTAATGTGGGAGGGAATTCCGCTTTATACCCACACTTTGATTTATCCCACTTGTAAGATTACTAAAAAAAACAAATTATTTTTATATAATGCATGTAAAGAATAGCTGCGGTGTTACTACGAAATGGAAAAACCATTTCGTTTCCGTATAACTACATAATTACCGAAAAGATAAGCAATTAGTATACCTGAAATATGATACGAGACTTGGAAAGATTCTTACGATGATTTCTCAACTTCGTTAAGTATGCAGAAAGTAATTAAAGTACCAACAATTTAATGCTAATCTTTTAAGAACTTAAAGACGATACTTGATTTTGATACTTCTACTTATATTTTTTTGGGTTTTCTGGAAATAAACTAGAAATGTATAGGACAATAATAACTATTATATAGGAAAGAAAACTTGGTTTCTATTTGATTAAATCACAAAACGCATAGAAATTTAGAATATATGAGGAGAAATAAAGAGTGTTTTTTTTTCTCTCAGACGGAGTAGCGAGAAAAATGATGTTGGAAGGGGTTCCCGTGAGAGAAAATTATATCTCGAAGTCTTCATTCGACCTCCTTTTATATACGCAAATCCCCGACATCATTCCTTCTTTTCCTGCGCCTAATCCGGATGAAAAATGCCTGCGCGAAGAAATCAATTGTCATTTGAAAAGGAATATTTTTCTTTTCAACATATGTAGGTCCCACTTGATTATTTTTCTTTAACCAAATTTGACAAATTCTTCCATATGACACGTATATGAAGAGTTAGTCCTACTAATTAAAGCCTTGGTGATGATAAGGGGAGGATGAAAAGGTGGTCGTCCCTTAACGTCTTATGAGTTATTGTTTTGCTCTTAACTTTTCCATACGGATTCAGAATGACTCCGTTTTTTCACCATTGGCTTTGCATTTTTCCCCTCTTTAACGTGAAAGCAAGAATTCCCAGGTTTGGAAGGATGATAAAATGGGTAGGAGCCGTGCTTGTGGGCTTGATTGGGTAGAGCTTGTGGGCTTGATTGGTAGAGCTTGTGGGCTTGATTGGTAGAGCTGGTGGGCTTGATTTAAAGGATATGAAAATCCTTAATTGCTCCACAAAGAATTTCTCTTGTATTCTGCTCCGAAGTACAAGAATGATATTTTCTATGGAAGGTGCGGAAATGGGGTGTCAACAATTGTGATCCAAAATCATTGATAACCGAAATTTTGTGTTATGGTTCAAAATTTGCATGGTTATTTAAAATATGCCATGTCACTAGACATTTGGATTACAACTCAAAGGGAATTGTTGTAATAAAAAATATACATCATGATCGGTAAATTGTGTGATTTGAAATTAGCAAGTGACCCAAATCTACCTCACTTACCTAAAGCCCCAATGGAAAACATCTGTGTAAATTTTTCATGACCAAAATCTATTACATGATCAAAATTGTCATGTTGTGACCCATGAAATTAGCATGAAATCCCACTGTAACCCAAAATTGCTTAGCGACCGAATCTACATTGTGAACTTCAAATTTCTCTGTGGCCTAAAAATTGACAAGTGATCTCAAACTACCATTATAACCCACAATTTATAATTTAACTCTCGTCCCCAAAATTTGCATGGTGACCTAAACCTACTGTTGTGACAAAAAAGACCGAAACCCTACCTTATTAGCGAAAAAAATGGTTTATGTCTCAAAATATGACGTAAAACTGATTTATGTCCCAAAATCTGCCATATGACTCAAATTTTGTCATTGTGTCACAATTAATCTACGTTGTGACCTTAGGTATTCCAAAACCCAAAATTTACGTGGTGGCTTGATGAAATAGGCATCGTGACCAATACTGCACTGTGACTTCAAATTTACAATTATGATCCCAAATCTACCATTTTGGCTCAAAATTTGCAAATATCACATTGTACAGGCAACTTAAGATCCTGTACTTAATAAGTTCTGGACATTTTTCTTTACAATCTACTTAATAAGTTCTGGACATTTATTTTACAAGCTAGTTTAAAATGTGAGTTAGCTCCATACACTTCAATATGGTATCAGGGCGGACAATCCGTGATAAGTCTTATATGACTACGCCTATTCCACATCAATGCTACGATGTGAAGTAATTCATGACATAATCCCAGGAAAATCTCGAGCGATTCACTTATTAAATATCCACATACCGGGCCCAACGAGATTACTCGCGTAGGGGCGTGTCAGAATAGTCACACAATGTATGGAAAACTTAAGATATTGTACTTAATGATTGTTGGACAATCCTATCAATACATCCATTTTTTTTTAGTTTGACCCACTGACTTTTGTGATTGGACACCATATACAATAGATGAATGCTACCAAGGTGGGATGGCCGACCGAAAAAATTATGCAAAACTAAATTTTGCACTCACACATAATTAGCGCAGAATAAAAACTAGATTTTGTTCTCAGGGGCTGAGTCAATTTTAGTTAGCTGATGACTATTCTTGGCCAAAGGCCTGAGCCATTGCACAGGACAGACTTAATGTTGCACCATCATGGTACATTACAACTCCATCTCATGCCATGATTGTGCATCTTCTACATCACTTCCACCACCTGTATTTATCTTAGCTCCATAATTTTCAAAACCCACAACTTAAACCATCCAACCCTTACTTCTGCAACAAAACCATATCATCACCAATTAACAGTGCTTGGAGCCATTCTTCATAACCTGTACTATACAAGCTAGTATCCCAACACCTCATAACTTAAGTGAAACTCCAATTTCAGCTAACTATAACTAGAAGAACTCATCTGATTTCTTGTTCAATTCCATTGCAGCAAACCTGCAAACCACTTTCTCTGCTTCATTCTTCCATTCCTGCACACTACTAGCAACTCCATCAAAACAAACACTTCCAAGCTATTACATCACCACCTGCAATTCATACATTCCCTGTAATCCCTCCTTACTTTCAAGTCAGGTTCAACACCAGAAACACCATTACCAGACCACTGTTATTCATGAACCATTGTTGCACTACCAAACTGTTACATCACAACCAATTTCTTCAAAATCCATTCAATCATCAACCAACAACACCAACTCCAACCCAACACTGAATCTGGTACCACCACCAATAAACCAACCATCTCAAGCTTGCACCTGAACTTTGTACATGAAACCTAAGCATACATCTATTCATTCAATAGCAATTCCAGTTCCATCCTTGCTCTGTAATTCAGTCATCACAAGTTTCTAATCATTCAACAACATCATCTTCCTACAACTTCAACAGCTACATATTCAACTTGAACTCTGCACAACCCCTACCAATAACTCAGCTCAAAAACACCCACACATCAGTTCATTGCAACCACCATCTTCACTGATATTCTGAACACCACAGAACCACCAAAACCCATTAATTGAAAACCTAATTTCTTCTCATTTTCATCTAAGATTAAGAAACCGAAAACCCAAATCTTGTCCCGAACCATCTCAATCACAATTCCCCCTCTTGATAATCAAATTCAGACAAACCCTAATTTCATTTCAATCCAGACCTTAACGGTGACAGCATCAGTTCTTCAAATTAGGGTTGAAGAGAACCCTAGGTGTCTGATTAAGAAGTAGTAATCAAATTAGGGCATTGAAATTGAAGAACTGACAGATTAGGGCACGGAAGAGTAATAATTCTTCTGATGGTGGTGGATAATTTTGTAGTGTGTTGATGGTGATGGTGATGGTGGTGGACAGAGATCTCTGAAACTCAGAAGAAGAAGAAGAAGATGTTGAGGAGGAGGAAGAAGGAGAAAGATAAAGAAAGGAAAAAAATTGAAAGAAGAAGAAACTAGAATTTTGGAGGTTGACAGGATTCGATCCCAGGACTTCTAACTCCATTTTTACTAAATCACCCCTCAATAATTAAACGATTTCCAACCTCCGTGTCCTTTTTGATGTCCGGCAAAGTTACGCGGTTACCCTTCCTGTTTCATCTTATCTACGAAATATTTTAAAAGAAAAGAATATAATAGAATTAATTACGCCCACGTCCTTTTTGAGGGGTATTTTGGGATTTTCATTAATAGACAAACACCAAATCCAATCTTTTTGTTTCAATTTGGAAAAAAAAGTCACGAGCCATAATGCCATAAAGTCACCATATATAAAGGCCGGCCGAGCGAAAGCAAACCAGCCAGTGAAACACCGAAAGCAACAATCAACGACGACATCTAAGAATTTGGCACTATACATGCTCACTTTTTCTCTCAAACATTGTATTTGACGATAAAAATGGGGTCACATTCCCCAGAAATGCAACACATGCTCGACTTGATGTAATTTAGGGATGTCAATGGGTCCGGGTCCTCCCGGGTATCACTAGGCCCAGACCCGGACCCTACTTATAGAGATCGGGTCCGGTTCCTAACGGTTCCGGGTCCGGTTCCAAAATTGTTGGACCCAGAACCGGACCCGTTTAAAATACCGGGTACCCGTCGGTTCTCGGTACCCATTGGGTATTAAGAAAACTATAAAAAAATCTTAAAAACTTAATTTCTTTCTCTTTTTGGCTTGGTTCTAAATTATTTTTATAAAAAATTATTATTATTTATTTATTAATGTATTAAATAATGATCATAAGTAAGAAAAAAATGAAAAATGAAAAAAATCAAAGCCGAAACTAGGAAAATACTTGTAATTTTGCTAAAAATATGAATAAAAGAATAAATAACCGGGTACCCAACGGGTATTACCCGTTTGGACCCGTTTAGATTCGGGCCCAATCGGGTAATTACCCGCCGGGTCCTTAGTTGTTAATGGGTCCAACTTTAGGACCCTGAACCGGACCCGAATCTACCGGGTCCGGTTCCGGGTAATGGGTACCCATTGACAACCCTAATGTAATTCCAGTTTAAACTTCAAACAAAAAAGAAAAGGAATCTTAAGCTTTCTCATTAGTTTCACTCTGGGTTGCACGGACGCTGCATTTTTGGAGCCGTGTCCACGTCCCGGATGCGCGTGGACTCTGACACGACGTGTGTCCAACGTACCAATGTGCGCGTCCTGCGCGCGTCTAGTTCTGACGCACCGATGACTAGGATTTGACGCATTTTTTTTCTTCATTTTCATTTAAATTTCTTCTTTTATTTTTACTATCATTAACTAAATGAAGAAAGATAAACATTTAAATCAATCATTAAACCAATTCATCTTATTAGAATACAAAATAATGAGCTTAAAGAAATGTAATTGAAACATTAATTAATTACTTTACATATTCATGTGTTCAACAGTGATTGATTCCTTGACCTTGGCGTGTATAAATAAATAATCTCCTCTTTCCTTTTGAAATTTATACAAAAAAAACATATTGTAGCATCATTTTCTAATTTTCAGGATCGAGACACTTGACATTACCGTATAAATACATAATTGTATATATAAATAAAATATGTATATATGTGTCCGCATCCTACCTTTTTGAGAATTTACTAGTGTCCACGTCCGCGTCGTGTCGTGTCCGCATCTGTGCAACCCAGGTTCCACTCAATTCAATTTGTATACTTTAGTTCCACATACATATTAGAAGGAGGATCCGTTTACATTTTTATTCTCACACGTTGGACGTCATTTGTGTGAATAAAAACCAAACGACAACAAATTTGAAGCTAATATTTTGGGGATATGTTCTCCTTACAAATCTCTACATATCTACCAAAAATGAGTGTATTCCTAAATATTAAACGTCACAATCTATCGCTCTTAATTTTAATGGGTAAAAATCTGTTAATTTTCAATGGTTCATTTTAAACTTAGTAAATTAATTTCAATAGCTAAAAATCTGTTAATTTTTAACGATTCATTTTCAACTTAGTAGATGGTGTTGTTATACATTCCTGAATACGTTCGTTTTCGGAAGTAATGCAAAGTTTTGTCATAAGAACATATCCCCAAAATATTAGCTCCAAATCTATTATCATTTGATTTTTGTTCCCAAAAATGATGCTCAATATGTGAGATAGGGTGAGAATAAAAGTGTGAGGGGATCCTTCTCTCTATTCAATTTGTAAGTTTTTTTCTCAGCTGATCCACTTTCCCTGTCGTTCTATTGTTCTTTTAGTAAATTTTGCCCTTCTTGTGTATTTTTTTTTTTAATAGATGTTCACTGCCCCAAAATAAAAGAAAAAGAATTCAGTTTGGATGTCCACTGCCCAAAGTATATAAAGTTACCAAAAGAAGAAAAGAAAAGGAGAAATCACCTAAGAAAGGTGAAGAAGAAAACTCGAGCTTTTTTTGTTTTAATCCATTGAACTAATCAATAAGAACAGAAATTATTAATAAGATGATTTCTAACCGTTTCAAGCAAGATCATCCCTTTCTTCTAGCTTACCCCAATGAAAAGTTATTAACATTTGCTACTGCAGTAGGTTTATACAATATTTACGCCATTGCGTCGAAACGATTCACGATATCATGAAGAAGAACCGCTGTATCTTGATAACAAGTTTCTGTTTTAGGAAGACTTTTGAGCTTCACAGCAGCGTAAAGCTGTAAACAGAATAGAAAGTCAAATCCGCCAAATTTAGCCATTTCAACTTTCAAACCGTGACTAGTTCAGATGTAAATATAAGCAAAAGAGTATACGTAATTGATGTACCTGTTCGATATTGTCGAACAATTTGTTAGCAATATCAGTGAGGGGTTTCTTCTCATCAACAGGTGCTGCAGAGATAACCTTATCGAAATCATAGTACATAGTTGTCGACTTCAAACGCAAGTATTGTCTCACGTAATTCCATGCATCCTTGTTCAGTAAATCCTCTAATGCAAGTAGATCAAATGCATATTTCCTTAACCTGAATGCACTTCCTTGTGGTCCTATATTTGCCATGTACACCCCTTTCTTTAAGAATGAACGAGTACCTGTCTCCTCGTTCGCAATTTCTACAAACATAATTATTCAATATCAAGTTAAAATGAAAACGTTTTCAGTTTGCCACGGCTATTGAGGTTCGAACAAAAAGTGTGGCGAATTGCTGGTGAAGCCTGAAAGAGTTATAAAAGAGACTTACTGTTATAGATCGGAGGAATTGGTATAGGACCAGTGTACGAAAAACCATTATCTTCTGCCAAGGATTTTTCGGTTCCAAATTGTGCAGACAGGACAGTAGCAGCAGCTAATCCTAAAAGAAACCTTCTTGTGGTTGTTTGGTTTGAGTTTGTTTCCAATTGAGTTTGGTGTTCATGGAATTCCTCTGTTTTCATATTGGAATGAATTCGAAGATTAATGGGTGTTCGTTTATGGAGTTTTTCGCCATTGAACAATTTTGGTTTGATGAGTAAAGTCTCAGAACCAACTATTCCATTGAGATTAGATAGACCAGCCATGGCTGTACAGTATGTATGTGTGTGTAGGAGAGGGAGAGATAAGAGATGTAAATGAAACGTGAGCCTACTGGCTAGAGATGAAGACCACAGACAAAGATATCCAAATTGAGGGTATTTCCGTCTTTGTCATATTTGTTTTTTTTACAGATTAGGTTCTGTAAAGTAACTGTTTGACAAAATGCTTCTATGAGGTAATTCCTGATCTACTATTTTGTTTGATCTTGTGCAAATTAGCGGGTGCTGAAGCAGCGTTAAAGAGTATACCCGGATTTTCGACTATTCAGTAGAATCAGCCACAACATAGTGCCGTCGCTGTATTTGGTGAGTATTTACTTTAACCAAGTTTGTTTGTCCTCTTACATTCAAATTAGAAGTGGATGGTGATTGCAATCTCTTTATTAATATGTTTTTATATAGTATACATTTTTCATATGATTTTGTAGTACATTCATCATCATAGTAGAAGCCAAGATCTCACTTCAACATATACTACAGTATTATTTTGAATATTTGATCTCTTCTTTGTTTGTTCGTTCACCTCTTAAATATTGAAATAAACTGATTTATCAAGTTTCTTAAGAAATCTGCCAAGCCACCAGCAGTATCATCTTCATCATCTATGCCCACATCAGTTTCTGCATCAAATGGGAATGGTTTCACTGGTTCTGTTGCTTCTAGAAGTTCTTCGACTGAAAATTTTGGTTTAGATCTTTCAAGTGGAACTATAGGGTAGTAGTATTTTGTTGGCACCGGACAGAATTCCTGAAACAAAAGAGATGCCAACTTAAATTTTTTTTTTGAGTAGAAAGGTTAAAATTGCATTGAAGAAAAAAGAAAATACAGAAGGAAAAAGCACTTGGAAGTGCTACCAAGAGCTGAGGAGATAGCTCCTACAGCAAAACAAGAGAAGCTACAAAACAAACTGCTGACAAGCTAAACCAAAAAGTCTAACAAGCAAAAACCAAGCACAACACTCTACAAACTCATTTCTTCTTCTTCACGGATTTTCTATGACCTCTGCCAAGCTTGTCGTTGTTAGGATCATCCTTCCAGCCTAGTTTACTAAGCTCCTTCTCCTTCCTAGATAAAGATTGAGGAGATAGCTCCAACTTAAATGATTGACCTTACTGACCAAAAGCAAAATAACAAAGATTGATCTATTTTCATAGTTCACAACTTGTTCATGGAGTTACCTGATCAACATGCATTTTCTTCACAAATTTTTTGAATATCTTGAAGTTTTCTTGCTGTAGTAGTTTATCTGATAAACGAAGGTAGGTAATCCCAGACATTCGTAGTTTCGGCTGGCCATCTCTGTTAACACCGTTTGGCCTTGCATTCTTTAGCATCTGATTATAGGCCGTCTTATCGTATCTTGGGAGGGCATTTTCGCCCGCAACTTCTATATTCTCTCTCCAGCCTGCAGAAAGCACCTATAGAACACACTGACACAATAAGTGGAAACCACATTTGCGATAAGGCCGCACACGGCTGCAGAAAAGAAAGGAGGCAACACAAAAAACATAAGGATTTACACAATTCACCTAGATCTGGGGTATAGACTAGCGACTTAAAACCCCATTATATCACGCCATTTTGTTTATCTGTAGGATATCCAAGTATATTACCTGCTGAACAAGATCTGCAGGTGCACACTTAGCAGCTCTACTTTGTTCCGAGTTTCTCATCTCAAGACAAGTGAAATTCAAAATTGCATAATTCCTCGAAAGGATTCTTGCTATGGGTCTGTAACCTTCCCTGTCATTCAAGTTGTAGTATCCTGAAGTAAGCTCAGTTGCATGACTCTCATCCTTATACCACCAATGAATTCCAGAAACCTATTCAAACGTAACATGGTTTTATCGGTGAATACATGTAGATCACAATAACTAGTGATTGTACGATGTTAAGGGATTCCGCTGTACAAATACCTTCGCAGCAAGCTTGACTTTGCACCCAAGGAAGACTTGATTAGCTTCATCAAGGATTTGATCACCATGGCTTAGTAACTTGTTTGAGTACCATGTTAGAAAGAACTTTCCTTTCTCATTTTGATAAGACCCATTCGGTCTGAAGAATCCTGTGTCTCCAGGTTTGTCATTATACTTTCCCCCATCATCTGGCAATTCCCATTCAGGGTGACCCGCTAATGTTGCAGCTTCCTTAAATTCTGCTTTGAGATATTTGTCGTAACACTGCAATGATATAACTGTGAGGTATGTCAGCCATTCTGTATAATAAATTGAACAATTATTATACACCCTAATTCTTACTTTTTCCCTTAAACAATATAAACTCTAATTCTTAATTTTTTTTAATCATGATTACATTAAATTTGATCGTGGTGTATATTCTAATTGTTCTCTTGAAAGAACTCTACAACAATATCAATCCAAATGGAATAAACTAAGATTTTGTTCTTTTCCTATGACCATTCTCTTAGAACTCCATAAACATAATCCATAAAACAAAAAAATCTCTAAGATGATTTTTTTTCTTCTTCTCAATCATGATTACATAAGAGATTGAGGGTACTGATTATTCTTCAAAAACGTTAATTATGTCAATTTCTTACATACATCTAATTAGATAATTAGCTTTTTTTGTTGTTGTTGTTGATGTTGATTTAAGAATTTAATGATTGTCTTATTATTTTGGGCTATATATCTAATAATTATATAAAATTTTGTGGGCTATGTTTATGGACTACATTTCAGTTAATTCAACTTGTCAAAATACTTGTTACTCTAGATCAGTCACACCTGGAATTCTCCAATTCCTGGGAACTTCCAGCCCAGATTTTCTTGATAGGATGGATATCTGAGTTCTCCAGCCGGACCAAGCCCTACTTCAACGTCTGATAAGAGTTCGGCCTCCAACAAATCCGACATGTTTTCTCTAAAGCTCTTCATGTAGTCAGTATATATCTAAACAAACAACAGTTACAGGCTTAGGGTAAAAAAAATAGTTGGAAAGGAAGATTAGAATAGATAACAAAGTGCCGAGGAGGCACAAAAGATACAAACTCGGAGTTTGTTCATTTTGCTCCCACTATGGCATGAACAAACATGAAAAATGGATGTTCAAATCATCAAATCTGTTGCTTTGAACATTGAGTCGGAACATCCAGCGCGCGTCTGTGGTAACGACGGGCGATTTTGGTATGAACGTTGGCGTTGGAAGAACCAACGCGTGACCATGCCAGAAACGCCAGCGACATTTCCAATGACGCCCGAGACTCTTGGATTGACGCCAAGTACAATCCCCGATTATTTTACTACTTTTTAACCTTATTTTATCTCACTTTATCCTATTTTATCTCACTTTATCTTATTTTATCCCACTTCATACTATTTTATCTCACTTAAATATTTTATTTTATTTTTCATTTTTATTCTACAAAATATTTATATTAAAAAGAATACTAGTGAGCCTTAGAAAACCAAATCTATTCATTTTGACTTGATTTACCATAGTGGAGAAACCCGTTTGACCATCCACGTGGCTCAACAAAATTTTGAGTTTGTTCATTCCCATATGAATTGCTCTAATAAGCTAAGACACTGCCGGAACAAGTTCACTATCTTAAAGCCTTAAACAGGCTTAGGGTTAATTAAATGCATACATATTAGGAATATAGTTGAGACACAGTAAGTTCGAATCAACAGCTTTGTTGCAGCTGGATTCTTACTACAGTTTCTGAAGAGTAGATGTTTTTTAATCTCATCTTGTGTAAAGTACAAAAGAATTTCTAGTTTATCAAACCTCAATAGCTGTTCGTCCTCCAAACAGTGGCAGGTTGTCAACACCAAGTGTAAGATATTCTGTGTCTCTGTTACCAGACTGATCTATATAGAAGATATCAGGGTTTGACTCTCCAATCTGAAGGATCCATTTGGGCAAAGGTATAGTTACACTGTTTCCCACGTTTCCACCACATCGATGGAATGACATTATGGCCTGCAATTTTAACCCACATCTTTTAACTAGTTCAAATAAGCTCTTGTAAGCTCCCCAGTCATACACTTTCGGACCCTTTGCTTCTACAATTCCCCACCATACATCCACCATGACTCCATCTACTTCTGCTTCTCTTAGTTTCTTTAACTGCTTCTCAATTTTACTTTCATTTGAAAAAACATTATCACCTGTAATCACATCCAGCTATTTCCACAAACCCAGGAACCAGAAAAATAGAACAAAAAAACTAGATCAGCTTACCAAAATGATTTATCCTTATTATGAAAGTTACTATGTTTAACCCTTAAAAGTACACTTACAGGTAGCATAACAAAGACAGGAACATAGTTTGCAAGCATCTTCTCCTTTGAACTGTCTAGTTCTTCAACCTGCATTTTCTCAATAAATAGGTAAGTTCTCTTAGAATATATCCTTAGGAGAATGAAATGGGTTTGCTTCTGTTATGTGTATCTCTGCTTTATAGAAAGAAAATCATTCTTTATCTTTATTCGATTGTTACATTTAAGTAACTGTAGTGGGTCTCCTCCCAGAAGATTAAGATTCTCTAATTCAGGTTTTGGAACTTGTGATACATGTGAAAATAGAATCCTGTAAGAGAGTCCCTGGTAAAAGTTGAAAGTTCTTGATGTCTTTTATTTGGAGTAACTAACAAAATGATCTCTCTGTTCAAGAACTTCAAACATAATTTAGTGTATCACATACTACTATCTTCAAGAAAATTGTCAAGAGTTGTTACCTTAAGCTCTGGTGTTGTGGAAGATATTTCAGATGAAACAGCTTGAGTTCTTGATATACTAGAAGAACAATTTATGCGACAGTAACCGGCCACATTTTGGTGCTCGAGATGCCTGGATCTTGAATTAATATCTGAAAAATCAACCCCAGGATTTTTCGTCAAAAAGTTTGATCTTTGAAATCCAATTTGGTGTTCCGAATAACCAGGTAAATTTGAACGTACTAGGTTTGTCATTAGAACTGACATTTGTTTTCTTCTCTGATCACAAATGACATTTAAAACATGGCGTGTCTTGTAGATCACTAAAGAAACATCTAATCCAAAGGTGGTTCGAGTGGTGTATATTATTTTGACAAATAATTGATCTTATTGTTATGATATTCTTTTGTTCCGATTTGGTTTTTAACTATTCTGTACTGTTTAGATCTTTTAGAATGATGGGTTTGTTTAAATTCGTACAGAAACTTGCTCAGATTCGTTTCAATGTCGACGAAAGAAGATGAATTTGGAACAAACAAAAAACATCATTTGTATGAAAGACGAGGAGAGGTAATAATGTACACTCCAAACTCACTCTCTTGTGTTTGTTTTTTTGTTGGGAGTCATCTTCTCCGTTTTTGTCCTTTCTTTGGAGCCATTCTCTGACCATTTTCCTTTGGTTATTTAGCTGTAATAGAACAAGATTGATTGAAGAACACAATAGCAGTGAAAAGTAAAGATTCAGAAACAATGGAGAAATTTGAAGATCCCCAAATGAATTGCATAATGAGGACCTTTATTTGAAGCATAATCAAATCTATGTAAAAAAATATAAAAATACTCGTAATACTATTTCTGTTGGAAACCATTTTGTTGTACCAAACAGACAACCACCAATTTGTCTTGGAGAAGATTATGGCACGTGGAAATTTTGTACAGCACATGGTGGTCTGATGCTATAGTGGCTGTGGAATGTGGGACCTCCAGCAGATGGGAGATGCCTAACCTTAGAAACTTTGCTTGGTTGGGCTGGTACGATTTTGAACGAAACGTGTTTTGAGGTGTATCCAAGATGATCTGCCTACTAGTTATTAGTTAGAGATCAAATTTCTCTAAAACTTTCTTAAAATAATATCCGTTAAAATTGTTGGGGAGACTTGCAAAATTCGAGCCGCTATGCACAATACGAAACTACACAAGCAATGAAATACAATGCGGAAAAAATACACAACTACGACGATATAGAAGCAATCACACAATACCACGGATTACGTGGAAAAATCCCTCCAAAGTGAAGGGTAAAAAACTACGGTCAAATCTTCCACTATAATTAATAATGGGTTACACACAATTCTCCCAATTTAGGGATAACAACCACTTCAAGGTGCATATAGCACTTGGATAACCAATTTGCCTAATTACACTCACCACTAGGGTGGATCAATAATTCATTCACCTAAATAGGTAAGATTCACTACCAATTTGTGAATAACAAGAGTAAGAGATACTTACTACTAGGATTTGATCAAACCTTAGATTTTCCCCCTTTTGAAGAGATGTGGAAATTGATCAATCAATCTTCAACACACTAACCAAACGGACCCTTAACAAAGAACCCTTCTTCTTCCTCTTCGAGATGAACTCAAAAACTCACCAAAGAAGCATCAATGGCGGCTGCTCCTTTCTCTCCCGCTCGCTGCCTTTCTTTCTTCTTATTTTACGAACTGGAAGAATGCTCTCCTAGATGTTTTCGAATGAAAACATATACCTAACAAGAGCACTTGTTACTTAGCTCCCTTAAATGGTTAAGGGGATCACCAGTTGTTGGACCATAAGTTGTGACTAGGCCCAACAATCTCCCCCTCGCGACTTATGGCGAGGTACCCATCACTACCAAACCTGCCCTGCTGCAGAAATACACATGCTTGTACTTTGGTAGTGGCTTTGTCATCATATCATAATCATTGTTATCAGTATGGATCTTCTCAATATGCAAGACCTTCTCATCGAGAACGTCTTGTATCCACTAGTACTTAATATTGATGTGCTTGGTCCTCGAGTGAAAACTCGAATTCTTGCTGAGATGGATGGCACTCTGGTTGTCACAATAAACGATGAACCTTTTTTTGCTTCACACCGAGTTCTCTAACAAACCTCTTCATCCATATCATCTCCTTGCAACCCTATGTAGCTGCAATGTACTCTGCCTCTGTAGTAGACAATGCCACACATCTTTGTAACTTGGACTGCTAAGACACAGCTCCCCCTGCATAGGTAACTAAGTAACCCGATGTAGACTTAAGACTGTCTTGAGCACCTGCCTAATCTGAATTTTTGTAACCCGCTAACTCTGTCTTATCACTACCATAGCACAAACACATATTAGAAGTACCCCTTAGATACCGTAATATCCATTTCACCGCTTCCAAATGATCCATACCAGGATTAGCTAGAAATCTGCTTACCACTCAAACTGCGTAAGCTATATCTGGCCTTGTACACACCATGGCATACATCAAACTACCAATTGCGGATGCATAAGGAATTTTCTCCATCTTCCATTTCTCAACATCATTCACAAGATATTGATCACGAGTTAACTTAAAATGGTTTGGAAGTGGACAACTTACCGGCTCAGCCTTGTCCATGTTGAATCTTTTCAAAACCTTCTCAAGTATTCTTGTGATAGCCACAACTTCCTTGCATTCCTATCACGAGAGATTTGCATGCCAAGAATACGCTTTGCTGCACCCAAGTCTTTCATATCAAAAGACTTGCTCAGATCTGACTTCAACCTGTCGATCTTCTTCTTATCTTTGGCAACAATCAACATGTCATCAACATATAGAAAAAGAATAAGAAAGTCACCATCAGCAAATTTCTGAATGAATACATAATGATCTGAAGTTGTTCTCTTGTAGCCATGTTCCTTCATGAACGATTCAAATTTCTTGTACCATCTTCTATGAGCTTTCTTCAAACCATATAGACTCTTCTTTATCTTGCACACCATGTGTTCTTTGCCTTTCATTTCAAAACCCTCGGGTTGTTCCATATATACATCTTCCTCCAACTCACCGTGAAGAAATGTTGTCTTGACATCTAGTTGTTCTATCTCAAGATCCAAACTAGTTGCTAATGCCAAGACAACCCGAATAGAAGGAAATCTCACCACTGGTGAAAAAATCTCGTCAAAGTCAACACCCTTTCTCTGCTCATAACCCTTCACAACTAAGTGTGATTTATACCTTGGTTGTGAGTTACCATCTTTATACTTGATTCTGTACACCCACTTGTTCTTCAGAATCTTCTAGTTCTTTGGCTTGTCAACCAAATCAAAAGTGTCGTTCTCATTCAAAGAGCTCACCTCTTCTTTCATGGATTGAAACCACTTCTAACTTTCAGGAACACTAAGAGGTTCTTCATAAGACTCTGGTTCACCTGCATCTGTGAGCATCACACACTCATGTGGTGTATACTTCGTCGAAGGTAATCTGATCATGCTAGATCTTCTCAACTTAGCTTCTGGTTGTTGTTGTTGCACTTCTTGCTCAACATCACTCACTGGAACATCTTCATGAGCTTCATCTTCATGATTATGTTCGTGTTCTTCATTACCATTACAATCAACATCATCATCACGTTGTTCAAGAGAAGTAACAACTGGATTTGGATCTAAGAACATGTCTTCTTGAAGCTTTGGCATTTCGATCTTCTCAAAGTTTTCAATAGTTTGGTCTTCAAGGAATACTACATCCCTACTTCTGATAACCTTCCTGTCAACTGGATCCCAAAATCTATAACCAAACTTCTCTGTTTCATAGCCTAGGAACACACATTGCTTCGCTTTGTCATCAAGATTTGACCTTTGATCTTTTGGGATATGAAAAAATGCCCTGCAACCAAATACTCTCAAGTGATCATAAGTAGGCTCTTTGTCTCTCCAAACCTTCTCTGCTACTTCTCCATATAGCGGTCTTGAAGGTGATCGATTGATCAAGTACACAACAGTATTCATTGTTTCACCCCAAAAATGCTTCTGCAACTTAGAATGAGATAACATGCACCTAATTCTATCAAGAATAGTGCGGTTCATCCGCTCTGCAACACCATTATGTTATGGAATCTTCGGTACTGATTATTCATGATGTATACCCATGCTCTTGAAATACTCTTCAAGTGGCCCAATGTACTCTCCCCCGTTGTCAGAACAAAGGCACTTCAAGGTTCTACCTGGTTTTCTTTCCACCATGTTGTGAAACATCTTGAACATAGGAACAACATCATCTTTGGTCTTGATTGCATATGACCAAACCTTCCTTGAAGCATCATCTATGAAAGTAACGAAGTAAAAGGCACCACCAAGTGTTTTGACCCTTGAAGGTCCACATACGTCAGAATGAACAAGATCAATAATACCAGAATTTCTCTTGGGTAAACTTTTATGAAAAGAAACTATAGTTTGTTTACCAACTAAACAATGAGTGAACTTACCTAATTGCGTACCTTTCTCCTTTGGCAAGACTTGCCTTTTGGTGAGGATTTGAATTCCGTTCTCACTAAGATGACCAAGTTTTCTATGCCACAGCTCGGAGGTTGAATCTTTGCCAGCAACATTCAACACCTTTACTTGTGTTTTATACAATGTGCCACATTTATTGCCTCTTGCAATAACCATGGAGCCCTTGGTTAGATTCCATTTTCCATCACCTAAGTGATTGTTGTACCCTTCATCATCTAACACTCCTGGTGACATTAGATTCAAACGAAGATCCGGTACATGTCGCACATTTCTGAGAACCAACGTGCATCAAACTATGGTCTCGATCTTCACATCACCCATTCCTACAATCTTCAAAACACCATTGTTTCCCATTCTGACTGAACCAAAATCACCAGCCTTGTAGGAGATAAACACATCTTCT
The DNA here is from genome assembly GCA_023529315.1 of Papaver bracteatum. Taxonomy (NCBI): domain Eukaryota; kingdom Viridiplantae; phylum Streptophyta; class Magnoliopsida; order Ranunculales; family Papaveraceae; genus Papaver; species Papaver bracteatum. The sequence goes on from JAJJWX010004998.1 coordinate 59,737, forward strand.
TGAGGAGTAGCATGATAGGATGCACCTGAATCCACTATCCACTCTGAATCGGAAACTGCATAACTCATACATACATTATTACAATCAGAGAATGAAGTAATATCACTACTTGTTACCACAACTGTAACATCATTGACTTGTCTGTCATTTACATTCCCTTTCCTTGGTTTTTTCTCCGGCTTCACGCATTCATTTGAACAATGACCATTCTTACAACAATCCTCGTCTTCCCTAAAATTTGATTGACTTCTTGACTTGTCACGATCAAAAGATTTTCCATAAGCAGATTTCTGATCATATAACTCCTCTAACTTTGTCCACAAAGAATATGCTAGTTTCTCACTAGACACATGACAATAATATAATCATCAACCCATTGTAGAATGAAACTAACAACTTTACGATTAGCAGCACTCCACACTTCGTCTTCTATCTTCTTAGGCTTTACTCCCTTGATCTCTATTGGACCATAGAGATCTTCACAATATAACCAATTTTCCATCTTCACCTTCCATATCACATAGTTCTCATCGGTCAAATTGACCATTCTATTACTAGTGCTAGCTTCCGTCATCACGCAGGATTAGCTCAACCCAAAAGCTCTGATACCACTTGTTGGGGGAGACTTGCGAAATCCGAGCCGCTATGCACAATACGAAAACTACACAAGCAATGGAACACAATGCGGAAAAAATACACAACTACGACGATATAGAAGAAATCACACAACACCAAGGATTACGTGGAAAAATCCCTCCAAGGTGAAGGGTAAAAAACCATGGGCAAAGCTTCCACTATAATCAATAATGGGTTACACACAATTCTTCCAATTTGGAGATAACAACCACTTCAAGGTGCATATAGCACTTGGATAACCAATTTGCCTAATTACACTCATCACTAGGATGGATCAACAATTCATTCACCTAAATAGGTAATATTCACTATCAATTTGAGAATAGCAAGAGTAAGAGATACCTTCTACTAGGATTTGATCAAGCCCTAGATTTTCCCCCATTTGAGGAGATGTGGAAATTAATCAATCAATCTTCACCACACTAACCAAACGGACCCTTAACAAAGAACCCTTCTTCTTCCTCTTCAAGATGAACTCAAAAACTCACCAAAGAAGCATCAATGGCGGCTGCTCCTTTCTCTCCCACTTACTGCCTCTCTTTCTTCTTATTTTACAAACTAGAAGAATGCTTTCCTGGATGTTTTCGAATGAAAACATATAACTAACAAGATCACTTGTTACTTAGCTCCCTTAAATGGTTAAGGGGATCACCAGTTGTTGGACCATAAGTTGTGACTAGACCCAACAAAAATAATAATCTCTAAAATAATAAATTTCTTTAGTCCCAACTAGGCTCGTATAGGTTAAATTTATTCTCGCTAAAATAATATTTTTTCTCGGTCCCAAAGCTATTATTTTAAAGAAGTTTTACTGTAGTTCTCAAATTTCCAAAAAGTAAAAAGGTCAAATGGTCCCACGACCGTACGGGTTTCTCACGACAAACATTGAAATATCATTATTTTAATATCGGGCCGTGAATTATAGCCACAAAGGTGTCACTATCCATCCACAAAAAAACTATCAAAAGTAACACAAAAAACTCCAAATAACAAAAGTAACACAAAAACCCCAAATAACAGAAGAAACCTATTATTGGGGCGTCACATTCCAATAGAGGGGCTTTAATAATAGGACAAAAACAGGTTACCTGTTAGTAATTTCAAAAACCCCTTATCTAAAATATTTTCATAATGGCTAAACAACCCTCGTTTAGTTAGTGTTAATAATCTGATTAGATTAATAAAAAAAAGTATACTTGGTGAATAAGTTAAATCAGATTAAGTGATAGTTTTGGTGGGAAGAAAAAATGGAGAGAAAAAAAAGGAGATTTTGGAGATTTCCTTGAAAAACCTAAATTTTGATTCACTCAACCAAACAGAGTAATTCCTGTAAGTAATTTGTTGTGGGTGAATCCCTTTGTGATAGAAAAAATAAATTTTAGCTATCACATGATTGAGATCGGGATTCACCTAACCAAAGATTGATTATTATTTTTACCTTTTAAGATGAATTTACGATTAGGAATTCCCTTTGTAGCTAACCGTAAGGCTAATTTACGATTTGGAGATGAAGAAATCCTAACCATAACTGGTTTTACGGAAAACCCAATCACACACCAGTTCACGGTTGAGTTTTCGGATTTTCAAAGCCTACTGTAATTTACTGCGCATCTCAATTTCAAGTAGTTCTGGAAAATTTAGAACCATCTTTTGGGGACTACCCAAAAAAAGTGGGGGACTACCCAGTGATACAAATGTCCACCCTACAATGATAAGGGGTGTCCTAAAATGTGGAAATGACTAATTTACCCTTAACCTATATATATATATATATATATATATATATTACCACCTCCTCTCATCACCACCACCTATATATATATAACCACCTCCTCCCATCACCCCCGCCGCTCACCACCACCGACCACCTTGAACCACCACAACCACCGACCACAATATATAGCTTAATTTAAATCATTAAAAAAACAAAAACAAAATCAAAATCATAACAAACCCATTACTTGTCATTCGTTTTTTGTTGCAAAAATGAGAAGTAATCATTAAAATGAGTTGAAAATGTAAGTTGCAGAGAGAAGTTCGGTTAGGAATTATGCGAAAAACTTTGTCGAACTAGCCGAACTCAACTTTTAATGGAGGTTTTTCTTTCAGAGAAAAGTTCGGTTACGTCGCAATTTGTTTTTCCTAACCGAAGGCGAAGTTCGGTTACGCAACAAAAAAATTTTTTTCTCCTAACCGAACTTTTCTCTGAAAACCTAAATATTGAGTTCGGTTACGTCGCAACTTTTTTCATTTTTTTTTCCCAGCCGAACTTTTAGTTCGTTTACGTCGTAAAAAAAATTTCCTAACCGAACTGTTCTCTGATGGGTGCTTGTTCGGTATGTCACAAAGAGATTCATGATTTTCATCTAGGGGTTTACTCTCTAAACTCTGGAAAGCTGCAACTTCTTCACGGGCATTTTCGATCTTGTTGTAATCCACATCATCACGTTCTTCCAGTTGCAAACTTGTGCTTATATTTACACTAGGATATGTTGTTTCCATGTCGGTGTAAACGATACTTTCATGAGTAATAGTTCAGTTGGCAAGCTTATTGTATTATCTCTCGCTAATGCTTGCTCAGACAATGGTATCTAGTATTGATGCACTATGAGTCATATCCAGCGCATGATATCCACCATGCAAATCAATCTTAACTCCAATATAGGAATATCTTCTATCATTTAGCTGATCCTCAAAATATAAGGGTGAAGTGTTATCTCCAAGATAGGATTTCCTTCTTGCAGATCTGCATCAAGTTCGTTAGGTAATGGCTCTGCAGAATTCAATCTTTCCCTGTTTAGGAATGATGTGCTACCATGAATTAATTACGGTTAGGTTTTGGCTTAGTCCAAGCCAAACGTAGAATAATTACGGTTGGTTTATCCGATACGAAACCTAAATTTAGATTTTGGACGTCCAGAAATATTCACGGTTTAGTCTTATCTTAATCTTAACCAACCGTAAAGTACTTACGATTAAAAAAAAACAACCGTGAATGTTTATGTAAGCTTAAATTTACAATTGGAAGTTCTTTAAACCCAACCGTAACACATTCAGAAATCGAATGTTGATAGATAGACTGGACCTTCATTAATGATTGAAGGATGTTGTTGATTGGAGTGTATTCTTTATCATCCCTTTTTCTCTTCCCCGTTTTTAATATAGATTTTAATTAACGATTATAAGTTAATCAAAAACCCTAAAATATTTTCAATTAAAGAAAGAAAAAAAAGAGGAAAATAAATTTTTTTCTACGGACGAGATAGAGATCGAAAAAGAGAAGAAGTTGTTTTGATTTTGAAATAAAATTAGGTTAGGTTTTGTTTTGTTTAGTTATTAGGTTTTTACTTGATGGAGGGTAACTTAGACATTTTTAGTTGCCTTAAAACACCCCTTAGCCAACTTTTTAGTCACTAGGAATCCATGTGAAGCCCCTCTATTGGAATGTGATGCCCCAATAATAGGTTTCTAACAAAAGTAACACAAAAACACCAAAGGATCATTGCCACCGCTAACTACCACTACTAGCAACCAACACCACATCCGCCAACAAATACTAGCACTACCATCACCATAAAAAGCATCACCACCAACCAACACCACCACTAACCAGAAACAGTACCACCAAAATTTGGTTTCATCATAACCTTACTATTTCATCATTAAAATCTTTGGTTTCATAATAAAAAAATAGCCAAAAATAAGTTGAGACCAAATTTGGTTTCATCATATATGATGACACCAATTTTGTTTGGGGTTTTTGTATCAATTTTGTTTATTACGGAGTTTTAATGGATCCCAACATTTGAACGGAGTTTTTGTACTCCAAATTTGGTCACCTTGGTGTTTTACTATTTTTCTATTTTAATATTCTTAAAATATTGGTCACACGAGTAAAGTCCTACTTGCTCATTCAAGCAAATTAAGAGTTTCAGTCAAGATCAAACTCTTCTGAAATTCCAAAATATTGCTCGAAAGCGCATCAGAAAATATCAAATTCTCAGGATTGATCCAAGAGCAACATGGTGACACGGACATACCCCTTTGGTCGTCCTAGGTCGGTCATTTGGCTTACAAAAGCCAGTTTCACCCATTTTGATGATTTTGACTTAATTAATCTTCTACAGTTCATATTGGGCTCAAACTCTTTCCAAACAATTTGGAATTTGATCCATCGACCATCAGCTGGTCCCACGACCACCAAGGGCCGGTTCCATACCCCTTGATCAGTCCCTCTTCTCTCCATATTTTGGTTTTACCACCTAATGCTTGGACGAACACTATTTTAATAATGATTAAACGAGCATTTAATCATCCTTTCACCAACTGTTCTACAAATAACTTTGCCGCATGCTCATTCGAGCACCCGGGCACTACATGGTCATCCCATCATCTCATGTAGCTGACCCTGAACCCAGTCAGTGAATTGGCGAAGTTCTCAAACCCGAGAATTTCTGCTAGAGTTTGTGAACTTCGTCCGCGAACCCAGTCCGTGAACTTGAGTAGGTTATGTCTAAAAACGATGTTTGTGAACTTATCTTTATAAACTAAGGAATTATATTGCAAACAATGGCTATATATTTCATGAACCCATTCGAGTGAATCAAATCGTTTTTGCTTCAATTGTGTCTTGTGTAGTACATGAGATTTCCTTACAATTGAAAAACTCTCTAACTAGTTCATTTGAGTCATTTGAACTAGTTATGGTGAAGAAGAATATGGATGATATGAAAGTTATCATATGGCTAACCATTTGGTTAACTATTGTTAAACCAACTAATATACAAGTTTGGGTACGATTTTCACAAGCCTACAAACGTGCATTTTATGTGTATAACAAGCTATGCTTTCGATCTAACAGTTGATAAATATTAGCTTGAATCTAATCAGGTTTTCATCTAATGGTGAATATTGAATGCTTTGTTACTAAGATAACATTGATTGCAAACCCTGATTTGAAAGACTATATAAGGGAGAACTCTAGCAACTGGGAAACCTAATCCCCACACCTTACGTGTGATACTAGTTGCATATCTAGAGTCGATTTTCCTTTAACCTTTGGTTTATTCTTCTACACCAGGTTAACGACTTAAAGACTTCATTGGGATTGTGAAGCCAGACCAATACTACTTTTATTGTAGTTATGTGATCTGATCTTGTTGTTTTTATCGTACGAGTGCAATTGTAATAATTGGCTTGAGATTTCTATCGTTGATAGGCAAGATAAAAAGTAATCACAAACATCTTTGTCTCATTATTTGTGATTCCATAATATCTTTTTTCCCCGAGTCGATTAAGACTATTGTGAGGTGATTCATAATACTGAGCTGTTCTTCGGGAATATAAGTCTGGTTTATCAATTGGTTCATGTTCACCTGTATTTATCAAAAGACGAAACAAAACTCGTAGGTATATTCGTGGGAGACAGATTTATCTATTACCATAGACTTTTCTGTGTGATACAGATTTGTTTATTAAAGTCTTCGACTTTGGGTCGTAGCAACTCTTAGTTGTGGGTGAGATCATCTAAGGGAATCAAGTACGTAGTATCCTACTGGGATCATATGTGTAGGATCATAACTGTACCTTGGATTAGTGTGAGATTAATTGGGGTTTAACTATAGTCCAGACCGAAGTTAGCTTGGAGTAGGATAGTGTCTGTAGTGGCTTAATACAGTGTATGTATAATCTGGATTAGGTCCCGAAGTTTTTCTGCATTTGCGTTTTCCTCGTTAACAAAATTCTGGTGTCAGTGTTATTTCTTTTCCGCATTATATTTGTTATATAATTGAAATAATACTGGTTGTGTGTTGTTCAATCAATTAGAATATCCTACCTTTTGGTTGTTGATTTAAATTGATTGATACTTGGATATTGGTCTTTGGTACCATCCAAGTTTATCTCTCTTGTATTTAAATTGAGACTCATAGTTTGCTTGAGTAAGATTTAAATCGAGAGATAGAGATATAAACTCTTTGATATACTTTTCTATTAATTGAGTCTAACTGTCTAGTTGATTCTCTAGAAAGTATATTGGAGTTTGTCCATACAGATTGTTAATTCAAAATATTGGATGTGGTTGTTAGACCCCCGCTTTTTCAATTAGTATCAGAGAAGGCAAAAACGTTCAAGACCTAACAAGTCTGTATTTGTGGCAATCTAAGTCTGAGGACAAGATCTCTTGTACGCATACCTAGATGTCTCCTAAAGCTTTCGATTACGCCAAGTGTCTTAGAAACACCTCAAAAGATTAATCCTTAGTTGATTCTTCTGAATCCCGAGGTAAAAAGATTGTTCAATCAGATGTTGACATCTCTTCCTCCTCTCATGAGGCATGTGACACTCTGGGAAAACCTGAAAAAGAGCTCACCAAAATTTCAAAAAATTCCGCTGAGATTATTGATTTTCAAGATCATGATCAGCTTGTTGATGAATTTGAAAAGTCTCTTGATCAAGAATGTGAACTTTATAACATCATTGAGTCTTTCTCCAAAAATATTGAAAAACTTCTCCAAGAAACTACTCTACAACGTGAAAAGATTAGTGCTCTTGAGAAAATTATTAAGGAAGACTCAATTAGAGAAAAACGTTTGATCGAGACTCATTCATCAGATCTTAACAGACTTCGTTTCGAAAAAGAGAAACTAAGTGCATCTCTTACTCTAGCCCATGAACAGTGCGGATCCTTAGAAAAGAAAAACTCTGTCTTAAGGAGAAATTCTTTTGTACAATCTAATTCTTATGAATTATAGCACATGAAGAAGTATCCTCCAGTAGAAGGTTGTGTTAAGAAAGGTTTATATAACTTGCAATCTTCTCATATGGCTATGAAGTTAAAATAGGTGTCAATTATTGCTTCTCCTCCACGAACCTGTACCTTATGTGGGAAAAAAGAATCACTATGTTATCCATTGTTTTTCCAGAAGGAAACAAATTTCTAAACTTCATAATTTGCTTCTCTTCACTATCAATGGAACAAATAGTCAGTTGACTACTGCAGTGAATCACATGCCCACAAAAAATCAGAAACCTTATAAAAATGATCTCTATTCTAGAAATCATCACAGGCTCAAGTGCATTTTGGCATAAATTCTTGTGTTGCTAATGAAAGCATTCCTTGTACTTATAAGAAGGTTTCTGGTAAATCTAAGTCTAGAAAATGGATCCCTATCTATTCTGATCCTATTGAACCAATTGCAAGAGGTCCTAAATTTAGTCCTCAGAGAAAACTTTCTGACAGATATGCTAAAAAAAGTAATGTCTTACTTCTCTGGGATGAACTCATGTCAAAGAAAGATGGATAGACAAAAACAACGTTCATTTAATGAGATAAAAGCTCATACTTGTGTAAATTAATCACAAGGTTGATATCTCACATACAAAAAACCTAGTTGTGAGAGAATTGAATAGGTATACTCTTGATAAAGTGACTTTAACTATCTAGCTAATTTCTTATCGTTCTTAGATGGATAGTTGGTCAAACACTTCTATATGAGTATTTTTATTCTTCTTTTTTGTTTTTGTTTTTGTTTTTCCTTGTATTTAAACTTGCTTGTGAAAAGTAAAAGCGTGGACTTCTTCCGTGCAGAGCTTTGTGAACCCTCCTCTTACACGTACGCTTTCAAGGTTCTTGTTTAAACCTATCATGTAAACCCTAAGTCTCTCGAATTTTATTTATATACCTATCCTATTGATTTAATCCTCATACTCTAGGATTCATATTATCAATGGCTTCTTCTTCCTGCTCGTGGGACTTACCTAAATATTTTGTTGATAACGAGGTATATTCCGAATTCGATGAAGAGAAGGGAACTTGTGTTGAAGTCGAAGGTTCTTTTCCTCAATCTCCTGATTCCTTTTCGGATATATAGGAGGTTGAAGAAATCTCGTTTGATGTTGTTCTCGACTTCCTAAAGAACTTTGAGGAGGCAAAACAACAACTTGTTGATACGATGAAGTGTCTTGATGTGGTAAGAACTGAGTTGAAAAAGGTTAATTCTTACCTTGTTCTCATAAAAACCCGTGTTAAAGAACTTCCCAATAAGGATATCCTCTCCAAAGGTGCAGAGGATGATGTCGTTCACAAGCTCTAGGACCTCAAGACTCAAAAAAGGTCTCGAACTGTCTATATGACTTATGTTTGTGTTCGGCTTTGGCATGGAAGTGTTTTTGGTCTAGTCTGTTTTGATTTTGTTTTCCTAGAAAATCTTCTATTTTTCCTGTCTTTGTTTAGAAGAATAACTAGAGTTTGGAATAGCCATTATTGTGTTTACACATAGCTATGTCCAACGTTTTCATCTTCATATTTTTAGATTTATTTGTTTAAATTCTAAACTTGTTTGGAAGATGATTTTTGCAGTATTAATCTTTATGATTTTATATATTGCAATATTGTTATGGGATATGTGTGTTTGCGTCCATGAACTTTATTGTCCCATACTTTGTCAAAAGTAAAGTCGTTCATGAGTTGATATGCTTAAAGGAATGAACTGACTTTTAACAAATACAAAAATTAAGCATATTTTGTCAATTTTTGATGGAAGATAGGTTAAAATATTTTGTTTTCAAGGATGATGTCTATTATATGTCATTATGTAAATAGTGATGGAAAATATAATGAATTCTTGTGTATTCCGCAGTAATTGATCTTCCCTGATCCATTTTTTGTGTATTACTGTGAGGATCCGTAATGTGTCTTATGTTGAGCACTAAACAACCAAAGTTGATTATTGTTATGATTAGCTTAGTTGTTGTTCCGTAAGATACTTTATGTCAAGCATATTGAACTAAACTAATCTTCTTGTTTGGTTATTTATTTATGACTCCATAAGTTTTCTTATGTGAGTATAAGCAATTAAATTGATTACTCTTGTGATTAGTTTAGTTGTGTATTCCGATTAGATTAATTATGGGTTCTCTTGTGATTAATCTAATTGAGATTTTTAAGTCTCCATAAGTTTACTTGTGTTGAGAAAATTTGATTAAATTAATTGTGAGTTCGCTTATGGTTAATTTAATATTTTTGGATTCAAATTCATATTTCTATATGATTTGTTATATCCAAAGAAATCCTTCTTCTTTTGAAATTAAGGTCGCTCTTGTTGTTCTTTCGGGAATGACATAATATGGGGGAGAGATCTTAGTTGAACTTGTGCTTAATTGCCAAATCTTTGTGGGGAGTGCGAATGTGGAATATTATAAGGGTTATCTTGTATCTTTTTAGACTCCTTGATGAATGCATTTAGCTTCGGATTTATGATTGCATCTAAATAAGATGATATATACTTACTTTTGGTCGTGAAACGTCTCTTGCGGAAATTTCATTAGGATCCCGTTCTTGTACCTTTGCCAATTTTATTGACAAAAAAGGGGAGAATTAATATGTAGTTCACGCTACAAATACATATGCTTTTCTGATCATTATGTAAGGGAGAGTGGTTTCCATGTGAGATGGAGTATTGACTAAGGGGGAGTGACATATCACCATAGTATTATTGTTGAAGTTGTGATGCAATTAGACTTTGACGCTGTGTAATGATATTATTGGGGTTATCTTGTATCTTTATAGACTCATTGATGAATGCATTTAGCTTCGGATTTATGATTGAATCTAAATAAGATGATATATACTTACTTTTGGTCATGAAACGTCTCTTATGGAAATTTCATCAGGATCCCGTTCTTGTACCTTTGCCAATTTTATTGACAAAAAGGGGGATAATTAATATGTAGTTCACACTACAAATACATATGGTTTTCGGATCATTATGTAAGGGAGAGTGGTTTCCATGTGAGATGGAGTATTGACTAAGGGGGGTGACATATCACCATAGTATTATTGTGGAAGTTGTGATGCAATTGGACTTTGACGTTGTGTAATGATATTATGACACTGTATAACAATGATTGAGAACTCTTGTTTTCTCGTTGTTATAGCTATGGATTTTCAACAACGATGATGCTAAACTTACAACCTTTGGAATCATTGGAGTACTTGGAAGTGATGAAGATTTCGAGTAATGTTGAAGATTAGACATGTAGAATAGGACCTACAAAGTTTATTTATATATTTTTTGTATTCCATATGTATTGATAGTTTTGTCACTAAAATTGATAAAGGGGGAGATTGTTAGAGCATTGCTCGGTCGAACTCGCATGCGTTTCTATCTCAAGCATGTTTGTCAATGTTAGTGATCAAAACTATAAGTATTGATTTCTAGTCTACTATATCTAAGGGCTCGGACTAGGATATAAAGTGTAGTTGAGCTCAAGAACTCCATGGAAATCATCATACAAGACGAAGGACTACTCAAGGAACTAGTGGATCTTCATCGACTAAAAGGTATGTGGAGACTTGAACTTATCTATCACACAAAAGTCTATTTATATCATATCTTGAGACAAAAGTCATTTTTCTGTATAGACTAAGATTATACACATTTGGTATTTCGAGCCGAGTATACCTCGCCTATCTATTTCTCGAAATATGTGTTGGTAAAGCTTTTGCTTTATCCAAGTTCATCTTTACCTAGTGACGAAAGTCATGTTAAGTTTCAATCACTTTGAAAATTTCTCTAACGAAAAAAGGTTTATGAATAACAACTATATAACGTCCTCTGAGAATGTTTCAATGATTGAAATGAGAGTTTAGAAAATATAACCAATGGAGGATATAAGCATTGTTTTGGAAACACATATGTGTATAAGTCCTTATTCCTAGAACCAAAGTTTGCGAACTTTGTTGATCTAGAGAACCGGAGAAGTGTGTGATCTTCAATCCACGAACCCAGCCCGCGAACTGGTGAAGTTCTCAAACCCAAGAATTTCTGTTGGAGTTTGTGAACTCCATCCGGGAACTTAAGTCCGCGAACCCAGTCCGAGAACTTGAGTAGGTTATGTCTAAAAACGATATTTGTGAACTTATCTTTATAAACTAAGGAATGCTATTTCAAACCGTGGCTATATAGTTCATGAACCGATTCCAGTGAATCAAATCATTTTTGCTTCAATTGTGTCTTGTGTAGTACATGAGATTTCCTTCCAATTGAACAACTCTCTAACTAGTTCAGTTGAGTAAATTGAACTAGTTATGGTGAAGAATAATATGGTTGATATGAAAGTAATCATATGGCTAACCATTTGGTTAACTATTGTTTGAACCAACTAATGTACAAGTTTGGGTATGGTTTTCACAAGCCTACAAACGTGTATTTCATGTGTGTATAACAAGCTATATTTTCGATCTAATGGTTGATAAATATTAGCTTGAATCTAATCAGGTTTTCATCTAACGATGAATATTGAATGCTTTGTTACTAAGATAACATTGATTGCAAACCCTGATTTGAAAGAGTATATAAGGGAGAACTCTAGCAATTGGGAAACCTAATCCCCACACCTTACGTGTGATACTAGTTGCATAGCTAGAGTCGATTCTCCTTTAACCTTTGGTTTCTTCTTCTAAACCAGGTTAATGACTTAAAGACTTCATTGGGATTGTGAAGCCAGACCGATACTACTTTTATTTTAGTTGTGTGATCTGATCTTGTTGTTTCTATTGTACGAGCACAATTATAATAATTGGCTTGAGATTTTTATCTCCGATAAGCAAGATAAAAAGTAATCACAAACATCTTCGTCTCATCGTTTGTGATTCCACAATATCTTTTTTCGCTGCGTCGATTAAGACTATTGTGAGGTGATTGATAATACTGAGATGTTCTTCGGGAATATAAGTTTGGTTTATCAATTGGTTCATGTTCACCTTGATTTATCAAAATACGGAACAAAACTCGTAGGTATATTCGTGGGAGACGGATTTATCTATTACCATAGACTTTTCTGTGTGATACAGATTTGTTTATTAAAGTCTTCGACTTTGGGTCGTAGCAACTCTTTGTTGTGGGTGAGATTAACTAAGGGAATCAAGTATGTAGTATCCTGCTGGGATTAGAGGCGTATGAGCATAATTGTACCTTGGATCAGTGTGAGATTGATTGGGGTTCAACTACAGTCCATACCGAAGTTATCTTGGAGTAGGCTAGTGTCTGTAGCTGCTTAATACAGTGTATGTTTAATCTGGACTAGGTCCTGGGGTTTTTATGCATTTGCGGTTTCCTCGTTTAACAAAATTCTGGTGTCAGTGTTATTTCTTTTCCGCATTATATTTGTTATATAATTGAAATAATACTGGTTGTGCGCTGTTCAATCATTTAGAATATCTGACTTTTTGGTTGTTGATTTAAATTGATTGACACTTGGATATTAGTCTTTGGTACTATCCAAGTTTATCTCTCTTGTATTTAAATTGAGACTCGCATTTTGCTTGAGTAAGATTTAAATCGAGAGATAGAGATATAAACTCTTTGATATACTTTTCTATTGATTGAGGCTAACTGTCTAGTTGATTCTCTAGAAAGTATATTGGAGTTTGTCCATACATATTGCTAATTTGAAATATTGGGTGTGGTTGTTAGACCCCCGCTTTTTCAGTCCCTGTTCTGGAACTCGGGGTGTTACAATAATATGACAAAGAGAGAAAGAAAATTTTCTATTTGGGTGTAGAGGTCAAGTTCCCAGAAAGGCTAAGTGGTTTAACACGGATAAAGGAACTCTCGAATTCCCTAGCCTTTAGTTTTAACTTTCACAGGAGTTCAACTTTTCAAGTTCTCAAGGGAGGGGGCCCATGATGCAGATGTATCCCTACTCCTTTAAGGAACTTAACAACCCTCAAGCTAAGTTGATGGTATGATCCAATATTAGGAAGGAATCCCTATTTAGGTAGAATTCCTAGTAAGGAAAGAGTACTGATTTGGGAAATACTCTTAGTTTAGGAAATAATATAAAAAAAGAGGTTTGGCTTATGGATAAACACATATAGACCTAGATAAAGTTTGTAGACAAACACTTATGTTATTGTCAAAACAAGCTTAGCAAACAGTTTAAGGTTATCCGTTGTTTAGAGAGATTGTGAATGTAAAAAAGAGAGAATTGTAATAATTTTCTTATTCATAATCTAGAGAAGATAATTTCTTCGAATCTTGTTTATTGGTGTTCTCTGTTTTCTAGTTTTCTTCTATTATTATTTTGAATTATGCACCTATAATAATAGTCACCAAGGTATAGAGATCATATGTATCCTGAGATAATTTCACAAGTTAATCTATACTTCAATCCCTTTAACTACAATGGACTACAAGTATTGTGATCTTTTAATTTAGTTAACTTATCAGTAGTCAATAAGTCGAAAAGAAAAACCTAAGAAATAAATGTGTTATTGTTGTAGAAATCGGGGTTAAGTAGCACCGGGTCGAGGTCTTGGGTCTATTTCCTTTATCCATAATTGTTATGGGGCGAGGTCCATGTTCTCATCCGTTCGTGGATGTTTATCACATAGGGTCTGCCAGAGATAATTTCTTACTAGTTTGTTAGTAAGAGGGCCAACTCTGCAGAGAGGAAAAGAGAGGTAGATTTGAAGTCGCCACCTGACTAAGGGGAGTCAGGACCCTTTTAACTA
>JAJJWX010004999.1:0-148452 GCA_023529315.1 Papaver bracteatum
TCTCCTTTATTTATTACGATACTCGTGAACTATTATCTTGTGATATTCAGTACCTACAGACCCATTTGATTGCATCTACTGATGAGAAGGGTGATTTTCGACGCACTTTTAGATATATAAAGGCTATCTTAGATGGAAAATGGGTTCTCAAGATAGATTGTAAGTTCTCCAAGTTGCATTTGTATCCTTACTAATAACGCCAGTTTGACAATGAAGCATACATCATTTTGCCTTTTCCACTTTTTTTGATTATGTTGTGTGGATGCAATTTTTGTTGCTAATACAGGGATCAAAGCATGCACAGAAGCAATGTATCTTGTTGATAAAGAGCCTTATGAAGTTGAGCTTGATATTGATGGATGTCGAGAACGGCGACGGAATGGTAAACTTCGAGCCAGTAAAGGGGTAACTAATTTCTTTATGATATTTTTCTGTTCTATTTACGGGTTCACAGGTCAAAAAAAAAATTGCAGCCATCTGAAACATATTAAAAACTTTGACATTTTGATTCATCCTCCCTTGCTTATGGTAACTTTACTATGAGCATTCAATGAAGATTGATATTTTTTGTGCAGAACCAAAACTGTTCAATGGCCTGCACTTCTAAATGTCCCGTCAAAGAGACCTTTTGTGGTTATGATGGAGTAATGCCAACTTACCAATATATAATGATCTAAACATTCTTACTGGTTGATTTTTTGGTACTTTCTGAACATGGCTTCAACTTTTTTACACAGTCTAACTGCAGTAAAATTCAGCAGTACGTCCCTAGTTTCTCTTTCTCTCATTAGTTTCCGAGGCACGGCCTCTAACTCAAATGCACTTACCTTGAAAATGTTTATTTAAATGGTTGTGATCATCTTGAACGAGCATCATTTTACCCTGGAAGTGAAATTAATTTCTTCGTATGACTTCTTTCAACGAAGTATATTACGTATCTGATTTCTCTTTATGCATTTCTCCTGTCCAGTTAGGATCTATTAACGGACCAAATTATTTTTTTATTTGCTATTGTAATTAAGTTGGTTTTCGGTCTTTTAATCTAGGTATATGCTATAAACTTGACATTGCAAGACCTGTGGTAGTGCTGCTGGAATTTTAGGGATGTGGTGTTTTATTCGAAGCATCCAATTGTTGTCCCCATATGATAACGTTAGATTTTTATTTTTATTTTTGTGGGTAATGATCTTTACTTTCTCTTTATTTTCTTTTGTTCTTTCATTAAGGTATTGTGCTCAATCCAATATCTGTTATTTGACAGATGATTGCTTGTCTGCCACAACAGCTGCATGCGCTTTTATCAGACAATGATTTTGATGTCATGCAAAACTATTGGTCTTGATGGCATCTCCTACGTATTGGATATCACATTAGACATTCCTTGATTTATTCTCGTTGAACTTGCAACTTGTTTCCGGTTCCTGCTTGCAATTGAAGGTAGCTTGCAGCGTTGATCCCTTCCCCTGTAAATGAAGGCATAGATGGTGAAGTCTTTCCTTCAACTTTATGTTGAAATTTTTTCGTAGTTAAACTTGTAATAGAAATATGAATTTTAGCATTTGATGTTGTCAGACTTGGAACTTGAGTATTTTAGATAGTTAAACTATGAGCACTGTTTAATACAAATTTATCCATTTAATTTCTTGACTAATACAGATTTGAAGTAAATTTTGATGTAATTCCGATTCAGTTTTTATTTTTAGATTTAGCTGAATAAAAATCAGTTTCACTTAAAATATGTTCAGTATAAACGGCTGTTTCCATCAGTCATAGTAATAGACTGTCTGCAGAAGTCGTTTATGAAAGGATTTCCCAGGCACAGTCGTTTTGGGAGGTAAGACTACCAATTTAGGGCTCCCAAAAGCAGACGTTTTTAGTGATTGTAAGGCTTTTTCTGGCAGACTTTTTTTTTTATTTTTCCACTAGTGCCTGCTGCTGCAACCAAGTTTAATGGAAATATAGCACTATTATCCTTGCAGGATGGACAGTCTCCTCAAGAGGTATGCACTTAATACATGTTATAGCTTGATGTTCGTTTATAAACCTCAACGCAAAGGTACTTAGTTCTTCCAACTTATCTTGTTGGGTATTTTAAAGAACCAAAAGCTCCAGATGGGATACTGTCATTGATCATGGTTGTGCAAATGGATAAGTCAATTTCTTGATCTTATCAAAGCCGAAACTCATATAGCTACAGAATCCTTCCATTGTCAGAACAAGAGTCGTCATTCACTCATTTGGATGACAACTACCTTTTGAAGGTTAAACTCGTGTTCAGTGTGCATGTATACTATGGACTGCTGGTTTATGAATTTCTGACATTTTCTCTTTAGCAATACAAGTGGCTTCTGTTGCTTTCCTCATTTTTTTTTTGTTGTTAACTAATGTAGTATTGGTTGGTTTTTGTTTACAGCTTAGGGCTGGATCAATGGACCTGATTTGAGCTACGTTGTCAGAAAATGAAGGCATAGATGGTGAAGTCCTACCTTAAACTAGAGTTGAAATTTTATGGTTTGTTAAGCTTGTAATAGGATATTGGTCAAGGTTTTCCAACTTAGTCTCCAATTTTTTCAGACTTAGAACTTACAGTATTTTAAAAAGTTGAAATTGTAAACTGAATACACTAAAGTCATTATCAATTTTATTTTGTTAGATCCAGTTTTGAAATCATTATTTGTTTAATTGCGATTCAGCTTCAGTTGAGTCAGCCTTGGATTCAGCTGAATCAATATCATTTTTTTAATTAAAATATCACTAGTAAAACGATTGTGTCCATCAGTACCTTCATATTGACTGTCGAAGAAAGTGGTTCTTTTAAAGAATTCAACATTTGCCAGAAACATTTGTTTTGGAAAAAACCACTTGCATATTCGAACTGATGAACACAGTCGTTTTTAAAGATATTACCTCTTGTCTTGGCACTGGTTTAACTTCCATTTTCCACTAGTGTGAGCAAATACCAGGTATGCCTTCCAACACTTCTTATTTAACTTGTTTTTTTCTCTTTTCTTTTGTGTTGGTGTAAACCCTAGTCATAGGCGTACCTTTTCATGGCCTTGTAGAAAATGTTGGTGTGAATCGTAGCCATATGCATGTTTTGTACGAGCTCATAGTAGTACTTAGGCATGAATACCATAGTAATGTTGATCGTCTCAACTCACTGTGTAAAGTAAACGCGCAATTTCCATCCTTTCCACGAAAACCTAGTTTTTTAGGGTTGACTCCTTGTTTTGGTATGGCCGTGTGTATGGTCCCCATTGTTGGGCGCACCTCCTTGGTTGGAAAAGAATTTTATGCTACAGGGTACGGCTTTGAAACAGACTGGCTTGCGTCTTGAGTGAAAATAATTTTCGTGCACTTTTTGTAATAATTTCTCTTCGTATTGTTCCGTCGTAGTTGTTTGGAAGGTGAAAGTAGCGTGAGAGAATCTTCATTATGATGTCACTTGAGGAAAGTTTTGTTGTACCGAAAGACGTTTTCAATTCCAAACCAAACATAGATGATGAATTCTTCACCACATCGGCCATGGTTAGGAGAAACCATCCCAACTATGTGCCGATTCTTCTGACCGGCTCGGAAAGTGAGGGAGAAGGCCGGTTGGTTCGGACAGGAGGCGCTGTAAGTTTTACCTTCAGAGGAAATAATATCATGCCTCTCTTATTGACTTTAAAATCTCCATGAGTCTGTTGCGTTCCTTCGAGAAATGGATGCGGATCGTGATGAGCCAGGAGCATGTAAGAACCAATTTAAACAAGGCGCAGATCGTTGATATCATTGTGTCCTCCGCAGTGCTTCAGATTAGGAAAGATATTCCAGGCTTGGTTGATTTTGTTTCCCGATGGTGTCCAGACACCCAAACGGCCATATGAAGATGGGGTGAAATTACCATTTCTTTGGAGAGCGTGGATGTATTGCTGAACCTTCCCGTAGTTAGGAACCTTGATGTTAAGTTATCTGCAGATGAAGAAGAAATGGATGCCTCCTTAGTTGCGAAATCAAAAGGATTCATTCGGAAAGAAAATGAGACGAAGTGCTTCTATGACTAGTGGGTGTATCAGTGGTTTCCTGACGCGTTAGAGTCGAACCAGAAGAACAGTATACTTCATGTTGCAGCGTTCTTGTCTCTTTAGCTATCCAGAGATATTTTTGATGATGGATCAGGCAAGAAAGAGATAAGACATGCATGAACTTATCAAGTTTTCCATAAAATTGGAAAAAGGTGTCGTTCTCCCCATTGGCAGTCTGTTTCTTCGTTCTATGTATGCACACTTAGATCAACTAATTTTGAACATGCGCGCCTCAAACGGATACATGAAAGTAGATTTGTATATCCATGCCGCTTTTCTCCAGGCGTGGATGTGGGAGCACTTCGAGAAGTATGCCCCGAAACCGTTGGCTGTACTTCCCAAGTCTTAGGGTGGCTCTAGGATACTGCGCTGGTCGAACAGGCGTCCCAAGACTGGTTCAAATCTGGTCGGATTTCTTGACAACTCGTACGCAGTTAATTTTCGTCCATGGGATCCGGTGCATGGTTCTATAACTCGGGTCACTACCTTTGCTCCTGCTCCAAACATGTCTATAACTTCTGATAAAGAGGATCTGAGTGTCAGAGAGATGGTATTCATGCAAAGTTACACGCCTGGTCATGTGTCGTCTTTCTTCTAAGGTTCGTGTCATCCAGTCCCTTACAATATTGATCAGGCAGCTTGGCATATGGGTTTCGACCAAGGGGTCCTTCTTGTTCGTTAGCTGGCAGCTCCAGAGGACTCATTACCGGCCATTTTTATACTAGTGTTCTTGCGCCGGGGAAAAGCCTCCCTTTCTTTATTTCAGAACGATATCCTTCAACTACCTCCAAGTATAATGCATTATGGCAGAGTGAATACCTCGTCATCCAAGAATTTGTGAAAGTCGTAGTGTAGAACACTCGTGGTAGGCCTTCTGCAGTGATTTTAACAAATCATCCTTTGTTGAGGGATACTTCTTTGACCAAAATGAGATCCGTCGGTCTGGACGTGGACAATCCCCAAGAGAAGGAGCGAAGGTCTAAGAATCGTGGGGGCGGTTTTCATTCAGATTATGCAGCTCTACCGGCTTTTAGTTCATCCAACATGCGGGTACGTATGGATTTCCTCTTGGCTTCAGCTGGATCGTTTATATCCTTGTTTCTTTTCTGAGAATGCGTCCTTATATCTCGTCCAGGGTTTCAGAAGCACGAACGCCTTTGCAAAACTTGCAAGTATTCAGAAAACCTCGTTTTTCAAAACGGAGGGTGGCGATGCCGAGTCTATCCATGGTGATGAGGAATCCTAAAAAGGATGAAAGTTCAGAGTCTGGCGATGGAGAGAATAGTTCTTCTGAATCGGTGAGTCTTCTCCATGTTTTTTTTTTTTTTTTTTGAAGTAAAACTAAATTTTGATATTCTAGGAGGAAACCGTTCCTGGGAATGGTCTTGAAGTGGAAACCCGCCAGAGTGAAGACATAGTCGTACTTCCAATTACAGAAACCATGCCAGCTAGTGACTTGGACATTGAAATTCATTATCTCGAAAGTGCTGCCACCACTCATATAGTGGAGAGCACTCCGGGGCACGCTGGTGAAATTATAGTTAGGTATCTCTTGAAGGTTGCTGATTCAGTTGCAGGTGCCACCTTCAATCCTCCGTATCTGGTCCCTTTTTCGGGTCATGTGTTGATCGGTGGATTTAACGTGCCAGCTAAACATGCAATATTGTATACCAAGATATGGAAAATCTACGGTCATATTGCCACGACTAAGAATATTACTAGTCGACATGCATTAGTCAAGCGGGTGGAGGAAGCTTTGTCTTCAATTGACGATATATGTAACGTGACTGGTCATACGATTTCTGAGGATGTAATCTCGAGCTGGAGGTTCCATCGTGACATGTGCGTGGACTTTGAATTCAATGTCCCTTGGTTCATTGAAGGCCTCTATGATGTCGAAAAATTATTGGAGGAAGCAGTTGAAGGTCTTTCCGCAGACATGGTGAAGAAGTAGGAGGCGAAATTCAAGAAGTTTTGCAAGCAGCTGAAATTGAAGAGGGCGGCTCTCCATAGTACAAGGGAGGCCTTTGCTAAGAGGATCAATCCGTTGCTGAAAAACTGTCCTTGAATATATTTCCATCTTTTGAACCTCTTATCTTTAGGTTTTTTTTTTTTCTGGAAGGAAAATGAGACGCCTAGTTTATGGTTTTTTGATTTTCTGGTTTTCTTGGGTTGATAGATAAATGTTACCTTGACGATTTTGGATTATTTTTTTGGAATTAAAATTTTAGGATTGTTTGGTTGTGATTGAAAGTGGCGCAAACATCCAGGAAAACCATGGAACTGTGTGTTGGTAGATGACATGGGATGAAACATAACATGACTATCGGTCTTACCATTCTTGTGAAACTTGAAAAAGAAAACCATGTATTTTGTCTAGGTAGGACTTACTCGGTTTCTTAGGTCTTCTGATTAAAAGTAAACCTTCCGGATGTAGAACCAAGCTTTACGAGAAACATGGCCATGGGAAGTCCCCAGTCGTTACTGATCTATCTGATAACCGAGCCGTTGATCCTTAGACGGATTGTTTTGGTTCTAACCTCTGGGAAGTCCCCAGTCATCCCTTGTAGTGTCATGACTGATAATCGAGTCGTCGGGTAACTGAGTCGGAATGGATCGTCTTCCTCTACCATCTTGATGTCTGGATCAAAGAACGAGATCAACGGTCGAAAATTGACATTGTAACTGAAAGATCGAACCTACCACTGTAGTCACCAATTGTTTGCCGGTGAAAACAGTTTCTGTTGATTTCGGTAATTTCGAGTGTATAGGTGAGAAACAATTTAAACCATAAACAATATACTTTAAGGGAGTACTTTTAAGTTCGAGAGATCAATCTGTATAAATCCATCATAAACCAATAAATGGCCGTTCTGGACTTGCTTCGGTCACCAAGTGGAGAGAATGGGTTGGTTATGGGGAGGGAAGCAAGGAAAGTGATGAGACCAGAATAGTTGATTCTGGAAGAGTATTTGTGTTACTGTGACTTGTATCAGAAAAGTGGGAAGGCTAACAAGTGGTAAGCTAGCAAGTGTTTTCTGAGTGTTGTATATTCCCGAATGAACCTATTGTTCGATGAAAATAGGTAAGACCTATTTATACAAGTCGAAGTAAAACGTACTCTGGTCTCATTAAGGGATGGATAAATGGGCAAGTAAATGGGAGGAGGTGGTAACTGTATGAATGGAATTGTTTCATAAAATCGTTAACGTATGGAATTGATGTTCCATAAGGCTGTTAACGCATGAAATTTATTGTTGAGTGTTTCACCATTGACTCCCTATATTTACTAACCGCCTCACCATATGACACTTCCTTATGACGGGTGTAGTGTACGCCGCACGCTGTAAACCGCCAAACCAATACCCAGAGAGGATCCCCCAGTTTGTGATATGTGTTTGATGTCTCGGATGTTTTTGTGGAAAACATGTGGCACATCGTTGTTGCCTGGCAAGTCGATCTTGGGAAACTCGGTAGCTTGGTGACCTTCGACGGTTAAGATCTTCCATCTTAAGAGGCAAGGTAGCCGTTGATCGTCGTGCGCTTTCGTTTGTTGGTGGCCACATGGGGAAGCCCAGTATGGTGGTGCGGCTAGGTTTGGCATGGCCAAACTTTGATTTTCGGGCCAAAGGTTACCATGTGTTGTCTGGTAACCTTGGATGGATAGGATTTTCTCCTGGGGTTGAAGGGAAACCGTTGATTGTTACACGCCTTCGATTTGGTAGCAGTGTAGGGAAGGCCAGCATGGTGGCGCGTCTAGGTTGGCATCTCGTTGGCATGGCATGGTTTGGATGGGCCAAACTTAAGTTTTCGGGCCAAAGGTTACCATGTGTTGTCTGGTAACCTTGTATGGCTAGGATTTTCTCCTGGGTTGAAGGGCAACCATTGATCGTTGCATGCCTTAGTTTTGGTATCCTTGTAGGGAAGGCCATCATGGTGGCACGGCTTGGAATGACTTGGCGCCATTAGGTTGTCATGGCGCGGTTTGTCTTGGCATGTGGGGCCAAGGGTTTTCCATGAGCGCATGGCATGGCTAGCTTTGGCTAGGTGCGGTTTTGGCTTGGCATGTGGGGCCAAGAGTTTTCCATGGGCACATGCAATGGCTAGCTTTGGCTAGGTGAGGTTTTGGCTTGGCATGTGGGGCCAAGAGTTTTCCATGGGCGCATGGCATGGCTAGCTTTGGCTAGGTGCGGTTTTGGCTTGGCATGTGGGGCCAAGAGTTTTCCATGGGCACATGGCATGGCTATCTTTGGCTAGGTGCGGTTTTGGATTGTCATGTGGGGGCAAGGGTTTTTCCATGGGCGCATGGCTTGTCTAGATTTGTCCGGGTGTGTGATCAAGCTGGGGTTTTGGGCCAAAGGTCGTTTGGTAACCTTAGACGTCCAGGATTTGCTCCTGGGATTGAAGGGCAACCGTTGATTGTTGCACGCCTTCGTTTTGGTAGCCGCGTAAGGAAGGCCAGCATGGTGGCACAGCTAAGTTGGCGTGGTGTCATGGCAAGGTGCGTTTGGCATGGCGCGGTAGGTGTGGCTGGCATGGTTTGTCATTGGAACAGAGTGCGGTTAGAATGGTTGGCATGCTTTGGCGTGGTTAGTATGGATGGCATGATTTGCCATTGGCATAGGAGTGCGGATAGCATGGTTGGCATGCTTTGGCGCATTTAGTATGGATGACATGATTTGTCATTGGCATATGGGTGCGGCTAGCATGGTTGGCATGCTTTGGCGTGGTTAGTATGGCTGGCATGATTTTCCATTGGCATAGGGGTGTGTCTAGCATGGTTGGCATGCTTTGGCGCGGTTAGTGTGTATGGAAAGGTTTGCCATTGGCACAGAGGTGCGGCTGGCATGGTTGGCATGCTTTGGCGCGGTTAGTGTGGCTGGCATTGTTTTCCATTGGCACACGTGGGAATTAGGGTTTGGCTTGTCATAACCCTAATTGAAAAAGATACCCGGTAATTATTTACACACACATTAAAGATTTTAATAAATGCGCCTAGTAAATGCTTGTTACTTAAATGTTGTGACGTCACTGTCTACTAGGGTTTAGGGTTTTACGATTTTAACCCCAGGTTAAAAACCATCATCAACACTATTAATTTTCTTTCTCTCTTCTTATTCATCTTCTCCATTGTGTATAGAGATGATAGAAAAAAAAAACAAAAACTAAGAAAACCAACCATTTATTTTTACTTTTGATCGACTTAAAAATTCGATTCGATTAAGTTGAGGAAAAAAATGTTTCTGAAACTGTATAAGGGCTGGGAGTTCACACTTTCCCAACCGTGAATCCTGTATTACGGTTAGTAAAATGCATATTTCCCAACCGTGAACCCTGAACCTACCTGTACGGTTGGGAAAGTAAGAGCTCCCAACTGTAAAAGAGTGTCTGCGGCTAGATTTTCCTAGCCGTAAGCTATTTTGATAATCACATAAAAAAAATATATAAACATTGGTCTAATTTCGATTAGGTTTTCCCGCCGAAAATGCTTACTTTCAGCTAGGTTCCCCTGCCGTAACGTGAATTTTCGTCTTGAAAAACCTAGCAGTAACTGTTTCTGATACTTACAAAAAATAATAGGAAAAAAATCGGTTGGGAGTTCTTATCGACCTAGTCGCAAAAATAAATTACGGCTGGAAAATATCCAATTCCGAGCCATAAATTACTAATTTCGTCCGGGTCGACAAATTTACCCATCCGTAACAGCAGAAAATTCTTTTTTTTTTCCATATTTTTGACGGATTTTGAATTGATAAAATTGATGTTGGGAGTTGATTATAAGGTTATCTTGAATTTTGTGATGAAGGGTTTCATCATTTTTCTTCAAAAAAAATAAAAAACAATTCACCAAAATCACCATTTTTCATTCTTTAAAACTCAAAAAAATCAAGTTTTGATTTGTAAAAGATTAATGTTTTGATTAGTCTAATCGATTCACTAAGACTAATTAGTTAGCTTAATCAAGTTAATTAGCACTAATCAAGTTAAGGGTAGATTATGCATTACAAAAAATGATGGATAAGGGGTCATATGGGTTGTTATTTCATGACCCCATTTAGCCCCCAAAAACCCATCTGTTTTTAGCCCCAAAAATAGGATTCTTTTTTTTTGTTCATCCATTTTGTTCGATCAATAGGCAAAGTATAGAAATGAAATACTTTTATAGTGTAGTGATTGTTGAAATATCCATCGGATTTTGACCTACTTATGGATAGTTAAACCAACGAAAGGACAACAAAGTAATTGCTACAAAAATCCGGGCCAACTAAAACCGATCTGATTCCTTATGTTCGTCAAAATAGGATGACTTATATAATTTCCTTAATTATGTGAAAGAAAACTCAAACTATTGGATTTCTATGAAGATTGCTCAAATTTATTTTCCTAACTAGGGTATGTTTATAAGGGGTGTCTAATGGGTATGCCATGACCTATATACCCTTAAACATTCTATATTATTAAATTATACTTATCCTTAATTTAAAAACCAAAAATTAAAATCAATTTTAAACTTAAACATTCTTCTTCTCTACTTGATCCCCTCTCGAGAAACCATCGACCAAAAAATTGATCGTCGATTGGTGGAAATTTGATCGTTGATTAAACACAACTACAAAAATAACTCGCACAAAGAATCCTGCAATAGGTAGTCATTCTAAATCTTCTTTTAATCCGCCAATTGAAGGACACGAGGAAGTTGAAGGATTAGGCGCATAAATTCAACGAAATGAAGAACCAAGTCCTAAAATGATGATTAGAATAAATTTCCTATAAACCCTCTCTTATTTTATTGTTTTTGATTGATAGAATATGATTAATTCATAAAAAAACTAGAGCTTTTTGTGGTTACAAAAAGTTGTAGGATCAGACGCAGAAATTCAACGAAATGAAGAACCAAGTCCTAAAATGCCGATTAGAATAAATTTCCTATAAACCCTCTCTTATTTTATTGTTTTTGATTGATAGAATATATGATTAATTCATTAAAAAAAACTAGAGATTTTTGTGGTTACAGAACGAGGTACGGCTGATTAGCGAGATGAATTATGAGCCGAACTGTTTATTGTTCTTCATTCTGAAAGAATTTATGGACTGTTCGGTTGATAATTCATTTCTAAACGATAGACAAACTTCTCAAGTGGTTAATACAGTGTCAGGTTCGGATAATACCTTCCCAACCTTTACCTGTCGAACCTAATAAGTGAAATTTACCCCAGGTGGTTGTCAGGTTCGGCTAACCCAATTATATCACTTTCAAGTCAAACATATCTCTGTAAACACTTCGAAAATATCGATTTGTAGGCCTTAGGTTCGGCTTGCTCGTGTTGATGAGTTATCAACCGAACCTCCCTCTGTAGACTCAAGTCAAGATCTTGTTTTGGTCATAACTTCTTCGTGTTATGTAGGAATGGCCTCATTCTTTTTGCATTGTTTTCGGATTTTTATTATCCTTAAGATGAATTCAAAATCTAATTGATTTAAACGATTTGAATTTTCACCTTGGTATTCTCCATTAGTAGACTTCACTTTCTTAACACTTTTATAGTCAATTATACTTTTTTTGGTTGATTAATCCTAAGAAAGGCTGCACAATAGAAAACATACGTAATAAAAATCCAGGCCCCTAAATGTGTATGAACTTAAGTGTGTTTTGTAAAATCAGAAACATGTTCGGCTAATATGATTTTTTGAATATGAGCCGAACTTGGAAAGATATATGGTTCGGATGATAAGATATTTAGAGTAAAAACCGAACCTTTAACTTCAATTTTTTTCAAAACTCTTAGGAGAAGGTTCGGCTTATAATGAAAATTTCGTATTAGCCGAACATTTAACTAGTACGTAGGTCGGAAGTTACAAAATATAAGTTCGGCCAATAACCACTCTATTTTGAGTAAGCCAAACTGTTCATCTTCTGTAGTATACCAGTTAGGTTCGGCTGACAATTCCAAGCCAAACCTATCTCTGGTTCGCCGAATTTGATGGAAAAAAATCATTTTTTTGATGTTTCAACCTCTAAAATTAAAATTAAACATAATCTAGAAGTATACTTGTGTATTGTTAGCATTGGGTTCCTTATCAATATATGCATCTTCTAGATTTGGCTCATAAAAATCATCATTATGAGTTTGAGTATGAGTTTGGTAAAATCATTCTCATAATCTAGAAAATAAGCCACCTCCGGATCATTGTTGTAGTTGATGTGAAATTTCTTAGCTTTTATATATGAAGATTCTCCCTCCTCATCCATTTTGATTACTTGAATCGAAAAACAAGTGTTTTCCTCAATTTCCTTTCTCTTTCTCAAATTTATCAACAAAAAGTACTATACTTAATCACTAATCATTAATATTAATCATTAACCAAGATTTAGTATAAATAATCATTAGTATTAACACTAATACTAAAGGACAATTTTTCCATTACCTAAATATTTGGTTAAGGGGATTTTGGATTTACTATCTAATGACCATATTTTAACATTACTTGATATGCCCTGAAATTTTTCAGTATGCTCTAAACCAGGGTTCAAATTTAGCTATCAAGGGTCATTTTAGCCTTTGATTGTTTGTAAAATGGGCTCCCAAGAGCCAAGACCATTTTGCCTTTCATGTTCAGCTGTGGATAGGGGTGAGCATGGGCCGGTATGGACGATTCACATTCTCAAAATTCATATCTCCTTATTTGAATAATAGGAGATTATAACGCCCGTGAGCACTAGTACCAGTAAATTTTGAATTTTTTCAAAGTATGCATACATTTGGGAATAATGTGGGATGTAGTAAGCTATAAATTGTCGAATATTCGTATATATTAGCTTTTGAAATAATAAATGATGGTGGTTGTGAACCCTGACCTTTGTAGAGGGATATCGACATATGTGATTGGTTGGCATGTAATCCATATTAGATTGGATTATTATAATTTCTCGATTAACGCAATTTTGAATCCAAGACTTAACACCTTAAAATTTTCAAGCCTATTACTTATAGGTTGGGGTAGTCGTAATGCGTTATATGAGAAATACGTTTGTTGTGAAAACAATTTGAGGGTTTTCTTTTTGATCAGACCCTAGGATTGGTTCAACAATTGTTCTTCTTATAAGACACATTTAGTGTGGTAGTCCTTGAAGGACTCGTATGTGGTCGGAGAACATATTCAAATTTGTAATCCTTGTAGGATTTAAAATATATTCTGGTAGACACTTGACTTGATTATGTCAAGTTAACAATCTTTCATGCGTTTTGTTTTTAGAAATTTGGTACAAAACCAAAAATCCGGATTAATTAGTTGATGTTATCAACTTTATGGGTCTCTTGAGGAGTCCTTAAAAACAAAAAAATCCACGCTTTAGCAGCATGAATTCTATTCTATTTATTTATTTTTTCTCAAAACTGCAGTTGGAATTATGCTAGCTGAAACTCGTCTTTGAAATAGACTAGAGTTATTATTTTGATGTTTTTCTTTTGTAAAACTCATATAGTTGGGTTAGCATCCATATTTACATCAAAAGTTGTACTCTTTTCCTTTATTTCAGGTTTTATCCCAGGTGGTTTTCCTGACCAGGTTTTAACGAGGCAACATCTCGTTGACGTTTGATTTTCTTTCAAAAATGTTGATATTTGTGCTCTTTTTTGTTCGTCCAAATTTTTTTCCACTGGGTTTTATTGGCAAGGTTTTAGTGAGGCAATTTATTCAACATGGTGGTCATCCAAAGGGGAGTTGTATAATTTTGGTTATTTGGTGGATTCCCACCATTAACTAGGTCATTTTGTTTTGTTAGACCACATCAACATAACCATCTCCTATGAATTTGGATATCATTTTGATCCATATAAGGTATGATCACAAAATTTACTCACCTTTGGTACTATAACTGCATATTGGCACTTAGTTGGAGAAACTACATCAACTACTTTTGCAAATCATCTCCGAGAAGCTAGCAATCCAAGAAGCAAGTCCTCAATGTACTTAAAGAAGCGTGAAGACTCGAGAACACTACCATTAGAAGACTAACACAAAAGAAGACTTCATCAACTTGGAAATTTCTCTAGAAAGCATTGCTATCTCCAGCATTCAAGAATTTCATTTACCGAAATTGGCTCGACTCGAAGATTTGCAAGCCAAGATTTAACTAAAGTACTTATCAGGTAGAGTATCAAATTAGAAGGTATTTTACTGGACTATCACGTTGTACTCTTTTTCCTTCATCAAGGTTTTTCCCATTGGGTTTTCCTTATAAAGTTTTTAATGAGGCAACATTTGCGTGTCCCAATCTTTTCACAGTTTTCTCAATTGTACTCTTTTCCCTGCGATCAGGTTTTGTCCTTTTGGAATTTCCTGACAAGGTTTTTGTAAGGAACCGCAAGCTCGTCAACGCTATTAGACCGGTCAAGTGACGAATTAGTCAATAATAACTCAATTAGGTTAACATGAATGTTAATTAATAGGAATTAATCTAACAATGATCTAGCTACGAGACTAGTACCGTTGAATAGGTCTCTGAATGTTACGAGGAATTGACTACTCGAACATGTCAATTGGATACTGAAGGAAGAAGATATCATCAAACTAATATGAAGAGTAGATTTTTATTTCTCTTATAAACCGCTTGGATACCCTTAGATTTTGGACAAGTGCCTTTATCATTTTCGTTGGCCTTATCTCTATCCGGATCAAGAATAACTCATTCTCTTCTTTTGCTTCTTCTTCTTCCTTCCCTCTCTCATGTTCTTCGTCTGTGTGGTAGTTGTGAGCTTTGAGAGAGAATTGATTGAGGATAATCATTTGATGATACTGATAAATGATGCAGAAGATATATAGTCGATAGGTATGAGCAGAGCAGTTGGGGTTCAAATCTATGACGAATTGAATCTAGGGTTTCTCTATGAATCGATGAAGGTGGGGATGTTAATGAGATTAAGATCCAAAAATGAAGAATACAGTTTTGGAATTTTTTTGGAGATGAATCAAAGAATTAGGGTTTGTTATAAGGTTATTTATAATTCGATTAGAGATGAACGAGATGATTAAAGATGGGTTTTGTGTTAATTTAACAGTTGAGGTTAAGATGGTTACGGTTTTGGTCTTTGAATACATGGCATGGAGTTGATGATGATTTAGTTGTGTTGATGAGTTTTGGGTAGTATTGAGATGTGTTAATGAATCAGAATCAAGGTGACAAGCAGAGTCTGAACTCAATTTCCTGAGTAGCACAGATTGGAGGTAATTGTTCTTCACTGTAATTTAAGTAAAGTTATAAAAGCTTTATTGTTGAATTTATGAATTTATCAATAAGCTGGGATTGAAATGGTTATGTGAATATGTAATGGAAATGCAGATTGTATATTAAGTTTATGCATTGAATTACAGTTGAGGATCATATGCTTGAAATGTATAATTTGGTGTTCTGTGGGAAATTAAATGTAAGTTATGATCATCCTGTGGTGTTAATGGTGTTGGTTAAACTGAAGTGATAATGATGTTGCTGTTGGGATTATAATTATATTGGTTGTTGTAAATGGTGAATGAGTTAGGTTATGCATGAACTTGTCTGGGAAGAAATTGGATAATGAATGAGTTCATCAGGGTAATGGTTCTGCAGATGTTAGGGTCTGATTGTGCAGCTAAGAAGGACAAGCATGGTCTGTGGGGAAGATATTTGATGTTGGTGGTAATGACATGAACTGAGTTTGAGTAAGGCTGTTAGAGTTATGATTGAGTTGTTCAACTGAAGATGGGTGATTACAGGGTTGAAGTTTATACTTGGAGTATGTTGAATTGCAAGTAAGAGAACTGGAATTGCAAGAATGTGAAGTAGAGGTGTTGTTGGTGCTGAGAAAAGTATGAATGAAGTGTAGGAGTTGTTGGTGAAGAAATTTACGAGGAGGTGATCTTAGTCAAGCTTGAAACCTCTCAAGCAGGTAGTAGGTCGTGTTAAATTTGTAATTCAATTTTGAATTATATTATGAATAAATGAATCAGGGAGTTAACAAATTATTGTGTTGGCATGAACTAAAAGTGGTTGAAATGGAGTTCTCAAGTGAAATTCTGTAAGAGTTACTATAGTTGCGAAGGTGGTCTTATGTTGAGAATGAATTATGTTTAAGAACGCACTTGTGAAGTTTACTTTTGATTTATATTGTTGTAATGTTGTGTAGTCTGGTGAAGTAGTTGAGATGCATTGTACCTTTGAATAGCCAAAGGTTATAGACCTGGCGTTGCTGTGACTAGGTGAATTAGAATTGTAACAAAATGAAGACAGATTATGCTTGCAGCTGCATTTGCAGGTAAATCTAGGATTGTAATTGAAGTTGAAGTTCATTTAAAAATAGTTGTTTTGTACTTGGCTTGTGAAGTTCTGTTAATTAGTGTGTTGAGTCTTGTGATGCATCATTATGGTGCAGTTCAATTTTGGCATTTGCACAGGCTTTGGCCTTGAGTTTTTCCTGCCAGTCAGATGTCTGACTAGTTCTTAGCTGACTCAGTTAATCGATCGAAGTCTGCGAACCTAACTCACACAGAATCGGTCTTGTAGATCGAGTTAACTCAGTGAGTTTTCCCTTATCTTGACCTGAGTTGAATCGTTGACCATTGACCCTGATTGTTGACCATTTGACTGACGTTGACTGTTACTTGACCCTTTGACCGTTAAAGACTGTTAGTGACTCAAATGGTCTGGGCCTTAGGCTAATGGGCTAGTCTAGTTGACTTGGGCTTAAGACTAGCTATGCTAAACTAAGAGAATGGAAAGGTGTAGAAACATAATGGGCTTAGAACCATTAGATAGTCCACTAAACTTATAACTAGAGAATCATATGAAATTATGTTATGAGCCTTGTGTGAGCCTTTTGGCTAAACTCTTAGAATACTTGTGTGATTAACAGTTAGCTATTAACAACGATCAATTCAAAGGACGAACCAGTGGATCGTGGATCGCGAGGTAGGCGTGGCTTGTCATCAAAAGGTGTGGGAATGCATTTGACAATTTGTATTCCTTATTGTTTCTTTTATAAAATTTTATGCTTAACAAAATCATGCATTGTCTGTTTCTGCATTCCATGTTTTGTTTAAAATGCATTTTGAATTTTGAATCTATGTATTTTGAATCACTCATTATATATATATATATATGAAGAATCTAGTTTTACTCTTACTATGTGTTTGTAATGATGATACGATACAAATGTGGTTATTTAGAGGTATTTACGTCCAGGTCGTACACCGACACGACCTAGCCATAATGACCCAACTGAGCTATTCTTCTGCAACTCGGCTGGTAAACCTTACCGAAAAGCCGATGAAACCAAGTGAATCCTAGCCGTATTTCTGGGTATTGTCAGTTCTACAGATGATAATCCTGGTCGTAACTCTTCCTGGAATTTCAGTTTCATTTTATACTTAGTTATGGCTGAGAAACCAAACCGTGAAGCAAAAAAGGGCCAGGAATCCTACCCGTGAATATGGGTACTGTCAGTTTCACGGATGGTAATCTTAGCCGTAAGTTTTCATATACTTAGTTTCATTTTATACTTAGTTACGGCTGAGAAACCAAACCGTGAAACACAGAACGGCCAGGAATCCTACCCGTAAAACACAAAATTTCTAGGAATCCTACTCGTAAATATGGGTATTGTCAGTGTTACAGATGGAAATTCCAGCCGTAATTAGTACCATATTATACTTAAACAACAATCGGATACATTAAGAATCAAAATACTAGTATCAATTCATTCAAAGTTAAGTCTGCATAATGAAAAGTGAGTCTGAAAAGTAAATCACCCAAATCCATAACCTAAAACATGCTAAAAGTCTAACTTAAACAAGTAAATAACCTACAATCATCCACTACGACCAATAATCGAAGGAACTTCCTCAGAAGATGATGAAGAACTGTCGGGAGTTTGGGAAAGACTGATCTAATCATCCTCGTCGTTAGTATAGAGATCATCCTTTGCTAGATTATGTAACTCCTAAAGCCTCCTAATCAGTGTTCTTTGTTCCTCGCAATCCAAATATAGAACCTCCTCAATGTTACTGATCCACTACACCAAAATGAGTAATTTGTAACACAGAAGTACCACACTTATATGTGTAACAACCTTAGAA
Organism: Papaver bracteatum; assembly: GCA_023529315.1. Taxonomy (NCBI): domain Eukaryota; kingdom Viridiplantae; phylum Streptophyta; class Magnoliopsida; order Ranunculales; family Papaveraceae; genus Papaver; species Papaver bracteatum. The sequence continues at coordinate 18,177 of JAJJWX010004999.1, forward strand.
AGTGTTACATTAATTCAATATTATCTATATTTAATATTCTATTTTATTTTGTTACACTTTTAAGTGTGATAACGATTTTCAAATATTTAAAAAATAAAAATAAAAACGAACCACGTCTTAACTTCTCACCAGTTCACCCTCTCGCCAACTCTATCAGTTTCTTTTCTCTATCTAGAAGAATATCAAATTTTACCCCCGAAACCTAAATCTCAGCATAAAAAACATTCGTTTCAAGTTTCAACCATCGTAAAACCTAAATCGACTATCTTTTCTTGAAGATGAATGGAAGGGAAAAGTTGTGTAGAATCAATATCAGCAAACTGTTTTGAAGATTTCATCATTGAAATCGATTGGAAGATTTCATCATTGAAAGCGATTGTAAAGATAAGTATAATCTGTTCCTATCATTTTAATTTGATTACACTCTTGATTTGTCGATGTCGCTGATTTCAGAAGAAAAAAATACAATTCAATAAAACCTAACTTTTTTTATTTCAATTCGAATTTATTTTTGGATTCATAGTCAGATCTTGGATTTGTAATTGTATGTGAATTAAAAACTACGAAGTTTCACAAAATTATACACAGTTTCCATCCATCTTCATATTGGTAATCAGCATGTCTTAATCTTCATTACACATCAAACAAAACAAACTCTAATTGTTGATACATGAATTGTGTTTAAAACAAAATCATGTGTATATTTGTTCCAAGACTGCTGTACAAAATCATGAGTTCAATTCATTAAAACAGTAGTAGGTCAAGAGGGAAAGTGAGGCATATCAATTGAAATGCAAAAGAATCTGTTGTTTACTTCTATTGAACAAAGTAAATTACACTCCATGCATGTATAAAAAAATAGAGAGTTGATTTTGTTGCAGGTTAATAGGAGTTCAGTCATGTATAACTAGAAGATGATTATGGGGTTAACCTAGTTTCATCAAACTATGGAATGTGGGACCAATAAGAGGAAACCGATGGGAACATGAGAAAAAGCCTGAGAAGAAAACCTGAAGAGGTAAAATATCTATTGCAATTTATTACCTTTGTCGTGTTGATGCAAGTCTGCAATTTTCGATGAAAGATGAAAAGTGAGAAACTTAGAAAGCACCAGAGTGATGTAGTCCTTCGATTTTAGTTACGCTCAATTTTAAGAATGTTACTGTTGTTTGTAATTTCTTTTTCCGGACATTGTTGTTGTTGCTCTGTGTCTATATGGCAAGAGGTTTCGTGCTGAATTTTTTTCAGCACTAGGATTTTCAACTTAAAATAAAACAGCAAGGGCGCGACTTGAAAGATTAACATGTTAGTGGATGTTGTTAGTGGTATTTTTCAGTCTTGTTAATAATTCAGTATATATTATTGATACTCCTTATCAAACCTGTTATATTCAATCTATGTCTGGACTGTGTATCTTAATTTCTAAATTCATATGCATGAGATTGTTTACAAGGCCACTGAGTTCTCAGTATAGTCACTGTTGATTTAAACACACTCTATTTTTATTGCAGGATAATTGATCAAACTTTCGATATCTGGTACACATGCAAGATGAAGCGACAAAAAAAAAAATCGAGGGTGGTGTCAAACAAACTGGAACTCAAAAGAGCCATATGATTTACCAAGCATGGAAACTGCAGATGTTTTAAGTCATAGTAAAGTTGTGGAACTACTATATGGTGGATCAACATTAACATCAATTGTAAGAAATTCAGCGTATGCTCAGGTTGGTTTGTACGACAAAAAAGCTCTATTCCCATTTGATGTAGCATTGATCCCAATTTGTTCCCAGTTTATACTGGTATCTTTTTACGTCATTATAATTATACTTGTATGCTATGTGCAGGATGACCTTCATTAGTACATGCATCTACAGAGCCTCTACTACACATCCTAAATTGTATATGGAGGTATGATTAATATGCTTTGTTAAGCCGGAAAATGAAACAAGGGAAGGATATAATCATTTTTATAAGTAAACATCATTGATGGACTAGTTCATTTTTAAAACATTGATATTCAGGTTATTGTAGCCAAATGATGGTCTAAATTGCACTGATATAGTGCTTGTTGTAAATTATAGTGCTCCATATTTTCCTTTCATTAGTTTTCAATTTTGGCAACTTGTATGTTTGTAATGTATACTCATTTTGAATGTAACTTGTACACAGTTTTAATGCAATACAATGGTTTCTTTTCTACTTGCATGTAAATGGAGATTTAAGAAGTAGATGTTGGTTTTCTGGTTCCCAGGGAGGGCAGGTGGAGGAATCCCGAATTAAGGGTTCCTAAATTTTATATATTTTTTTAATTATTTATATCCCAGATTTGTTATACTAATATGTGTCAAAACTTAGTGACATATATAAGTGTGATTTAAATTAATTAATGTCACACTTATTTGTGTGGCCACTAATGTGTAACAAAAGAATAACACCATATTTATTACACTTATATGTGTGACATTAAATAAGAAGTCACACTTATTTTTGTAACAAAATGTCTGATTTGGTGTAGTGATCAGTCCCCTATAAATCCACTTAGCTCTCTTGACCTATTTTCACATCATTCAATTAATAGTGGCACATAATTTGAGCAACGTATACAAAATAAAATAAAAATGGATCATATACTTAGCCTACGTACCATCATCGTAGAAATATCACACATTGGTAGTTCCTGGAGTTCTTTCTCCTTTTCAGAGTTCCCCCTAAAAATTATGAAAAAAAATATATCAGAAGATACGACCAATTCACAAGGAGTGATACAATTACGGCTTGGAAATAATATATAACCCATCTGTAAACACAGTTTCGACTTAGAAATATGCGGAAGACCAAATCGTAAACAAAATATTTTCTTACAAATATGCGGACCACCTCGCCATAAACAAAATATCGGCTGGAAAATAAAACAAAAGGCCAGGAAATTTTATTTACGGTTACAAACTCCCAACCGAAACACTCATCACTCAATTTTACTTCACAAACACGGGACAACTTACAGCTGAGAAATACCCATTCGTAAATGTATTTCACAGTTGAGTTACCAAATTTTCCGAACCGCATTAACCATTAACGACTGGGAGTTCTTGACGTCCCAACCGTTATATGCAATTACGGCCAGGACGATATGAGTTCCCAGCCATAATTGCTTCAGAAAACCTTTTATGGAAATCCTAAATCCATCAATCAAACCTAGTTTTTCAATCTAATGGTAAAATAACAGGTGGGTTTTTCGATTCTTACCTAGTAGGATTTATTTGTGGAGGATTCGCAGGTGTTTGAACAGATTGGTTCACCACATTTCCATTAAAAGGAACATCAATAACTTTCCCTGTTTCATAATCAGGGTTCAATCAGCCGGATCTTGTCACTCTTGATCTTGCTGCCATCTTCAGAAATCAGTGGAGAAGAAAGGGAGATATTGTTAGGTTTTGAAGAGTTTTTGAGAGGTTTTGGAGAGTGTTTTTGAGAAGAAGAGAAGAGAAAATGAAAATGAAATTGAAATGGTTTTGATTTTGATTTTTGGGGTTTTAATTTGGATTAGGTTTTAATTATATAAGATTTGTTTTTAAAATTAATTTATTAGGAAAGGGTAAATCTGACTTTTTAACACTTGAGATCTCCCCCTAACCATTTTTTGGCTCCCCAAAGTAATTTAGCCCCCAAAAAGTCAAAGGATAGCAGCCCCAATAATAGAGTTCCAAATTATGTCGTTTTCATACAATTATAAAATAAGTTGCTATTCGATAAGAAAATTCAGCGCTTTAAACGTGAAATGATATTTCGGTGAATCCGGGCCATCATATTAAACTTGAAAAAGAAAAATCTCAGAAAATTAAGCTATAATATTAGAATCCTATTATTGGGGCCGTATGGGAAGAGTTTTTGGGGGCTAAAATGCTATGTGTAGTCAAAAGGTGGATAGGGGGACTCTAGGAATATGGAAAATTCAAAAATACCCTTATTCAAATTTCACTATTCACCAAAAAATAATAATCATAAATCTATAATGTTCTCTTCTCCTTCTCTTTTCATTGAAAAATCATGATGAAGATGAAGATTATAAAGAAAACCAAAACTATTATCTTCTCATTTTCCTTTGATCATGATAAAGACAATGATCATAATTTCATCATGATGAAAACGCTTCTCATAAAAAGAAAAAACTAAGAAAACCCATCATTTGTTTTTTCTTTTGGATGGTTAATAAGATTCGATTAATTTCGGGTAAAATAAAATAAACTCTGAAGGTGTTTACGGTCGGGAGTTCTTAGAATTCTCAACCCCTTAATTTAGATTACGGATGTTTTTTCCTAGCCGAAAACAATTACGGCTAGTATTTTCTGAACGTTAGTACACCCACGACTAGGATTTCCCAGCCGTAAGCTATTATGATAATCACACAAAAAAAAAGCAGAGGATGAAAAACGGCTTGGTTTTCCCAGACGCAATTGAACTTACGACTCGTACGTCCCAGCTGTATCTAAGACTTGCGGCTGGATTTTTATATAACGTATAGGTCGACAAGGTTTTCCTAGCCGAGATTGATTACGGCTGGGTTTTCCCAACCGTAAATTGTAGAGTTGCGACGGGGATGTAATTTTATGATAGCATACAACATTACACCAAATCTGATGATTTTGGGGATGTGCAGCGGAAGTTTATCATTTCGTTATGAAACAGGAAATACGTTGCACTAAAATAAGTATCGCGTCACAACGCTTTCCGTTGGATTTGATGTTTTCCCGGACGGTAATGGATAATTATCCGATATCCCGTTAAAAAATCCAGATTTTTAACGGATGCTTTCCGATTTGAATCAACAAAATCCTCCATATATAGGATTATTCTGAGTAATTTAAGGATATGTTTCACCATATTAGGTGGTTGATTTTCAAAAAAGTTAAAAAAAATCCTCAGAATCTTCTTCTTAATCAAACAAAAAAGAAAAGAGAAAAAAAATTGATCAAATTTTGTTTTTTTGACTTTCATAAAATTAGTAAAATGATTAATCCTAATTCAGATACTAATCATAATTAATTTAGTTAATTTCCCTAATTAACACTAATTCAATTGAGGGTATATTAGGTATTAACAAAAAAATAGGATAAGGGGTGTCCCAATTACTATTTGGTGACCCTAAAAAGCCCCCAAAAGACCATGACTTTTTAAGCCCAAAAATAGGGTTCATAATATAATCCAAATTGTAGCAATAATTGAATCGGTAGCTATGTCTATGCACATATGTATTCTTTATGTCAAATTCTTCTAGCCCATTGCTTTCTAAGTATTGGCAGACATGTTTACGGAGAAGAATTCAACATCATTGTCTTCTTCTTCTTCTTCTTCTTCTTCTTCTTCTTCTTCTTCTTCTTCTTCTTCTTCTTCTTCTTCTTCTTCTTCTTCTTCTTCTTCTTCTTCTTCTTCATCATCATTACATCAACACGGCGAACTCTTACAATATGGATGAAATCGCTAGTGTTTAAGTTTAATGGTAATGGGTGTACGAGGGGAAATATCGTTTATCGTATTGATAACTACCATCAAAAGTTGAAAAATGAATTTTATCTCATGGATGTTCATGGCAATGTTTTGGTTACCATTCTCAAGAAGGTTAGGTATATTTATTAAATATCTTTTTCCTCATGAATTCTTGGAGATGATGCAAATGTTACACCGTGTTTTACATTTTGTTACATGGTTTATATTTTTCGTTGCAGAAACTTAGTGTTGTAAAGTTTTGGGAAGGTTACAAATCAACATAACTAGAAGGACGGATCAATAATCCATGGTTTCAATTTAAAAACACTAGACTTTTAAATGGAGGTCATTGTGAAGTGTTTCGTGAAGTTTATATAATTTTTTCAAAATTAACCAAATTTCGAAATTTCTCTGTTTTCACAATCAGTAGTTTTTTTTTAATGTTCATTTGTCAAGTTCTCGATAAGTCTTGATTTCATTAATTCTCAAGGTATTTATACAATGACCAGACTTGGTTATCAAAATACAAGACTTGATCCACACGGATTTCACTTCTTAATATAACTCAAAATACTACATCTTCACTCCTTTAAAACACTAAGTCATATGAGCTCCCACGTCGCACGGTGAGTGTGACACCCATCTTAAATTAAATGAGATAAAAGCTTTCAATTAGAGCAATTCTCGAAAGGACAAGCAAGACTCTATTGGTCGGAGCATTAAATTTTGAATTACACTTCGTTTACACCATGTATTTAACATGTCGTTTTTAACACCGTTACAGAAAACGTGGGTATACAACACTTATGTGAGTATTTACACCTAATTAATAATTTGCACTTGGTTTACACCTAAACTTAATAGTACCTTAAGTAGGTGTATAAGACTCACGTTAACTACTTACGTGACATTTAAAAAAAATACTAAATTTTGTGTATGGAAGGAGGATTTATCCCAAGACCCACATCTCACACAACACCACCTAACCACTGAGCCATTATCTCTTGGGGGATCAACTGCACACATGTTTTATTGATATACATGTAAACCACATATTTGTGTTATAACCAAAATTGTCTCAACTTGAAACGCCAAATCAGACAACGACAGACCAAATCAGACAACGGCACACCAAATCGAAAACCCAAAGCAATCACCAAATTAAAAATCCAAAGCGCGGGGTTGAGATTGATTTTACGTGCAGTACAGTAATATGCTATTAGCAAGTCCAATAGAGTCCCGAAAACATAAAAAGTCACGAAGTATAAAAACCCTTTCTCCGATTCTCCCAGCCACACCAAATCAAAAATCCTAAACATGCATTAGGACGAGGTGAGGCGAAGCCGAGCCACACCAAATAAAAAATCCTAAGCATGCATCGGGATGGGACGATGCGAATCCGAGCCACACTAAATCAAAAATGCACCAAGGAGCGAGGCAAAGCCATGACACACCAAAAAAAATGATATATGATTTTCGGGTCCGCCCTTTGCGTAGAACGGGCACAAAATCTAGTATCACCTAAATATAGTTTATTTCCTACTACCCTCCCTCAAGATGAAGTATGGAGATCACAAATGTCCATATGTATAATCTTTCGTATTATGACATCTCTGACAAGATGAAAATCCACTTCTATATGTTTTTTTCGTTCATGAAATACTGGATTCTGAGCAATATATAATGTTGTTTGACTATCACAAAAGAGATTCATCCCATAGATCTATATTCTTCTTCAACTGAGGAACGTGAAACTGTATGCTTCTTCTTAGTCTTCCAAGACACATGTGAAAAACCAAGAACGTCTAGTTAATGGACAACTTTCCCAATCTGAGTCACGCCATCCTTTTAAACTAAGACCACTATCAGAGCGCAACATTATTCCTTGTCCTGGATTCTTCTTCAAATATCTAACCAGACGAAGTACAGCTTCCCAATGCTCAACTCTTGGTTGTTGCATAAATTATGAAAAAATATGCACTGAGTAAGAAAGGTTTTTTCTGGTGACTGACAAATAAATCAGACGACCAACCAATCTCCTATATGTCTCCACATCATCTAATATCTTGCCTTTTGCCAATGCCAGCTTATGATTTGTCTCCATTAGAAACTCTACAGGGTTTTCTCCCAATAACCCAGTTTACATGATAATATCCAATACATATTTCCTATGGCATATGTGGAAACCTTGTTTAGTACGAGCCACCTATAATCCTAAGAAATATTTCAACCTCCCCAAATCTTTCATCTTGAAACATTGTCCCAGGTATATTTTAAAATTATGAACTGCAACAAGATCATTTACTTCCATAATCAAATCATCAACATAAACTAAAACATTAAGCTGCATCTTTCCCTTCGTCATAGTGAAAAGAGAATAATATGAGTATGATTGTTTAGAGACATAATTCTTCAAAGTTGTTGATAACTTTGCAAACCAACACCTAGGTGTTTGTTTTAGACCATAAAATGATTTCTTCATTCTACAAAACATATTAGGATTTCCCTTGGCAAATCCTGGAGGTATCTTCATATACACTTCTTCCTCCAATCACCATAAAGAAAGGCATTATGTACATCCATTTGATGCGCTTCCCAATTCTTAACTGCTGCAATAGCTAGAAAAGTACGAACTATTGTCATCTTTACCACTGGCGCAAATGTCTCATTATAATCTAATCTTCAATTTGATGATTCCCAAATATTACCGATCTTAATTTTAGACGAATCAAATTTCCATTTTCATCACACTTTTTTGTATAAATCCATTTGCTTCCTAATGCCTTCTTACCAGTGGTAATTCCTCAAATTCCAGGTTCCTTGTTCCTCTAGATCTCTTATTTCTTCATCCATGGCTTTTTTTCATCCTAGATGCTTCATAGTTTGTTTGAATCTCTTAGTCTCATTTCCAGCTGTTATAGATGCAAGATATTTTCTATGCACTGTAGAAAAATGATGACAACTAACATAATATGCCAAAGGATAAGGTGTACCTAAGGATGATGATTGTGTAGGTTGAGTGGAAGGTGGACTATTTTCTCATACAGTATGTTTCACAAAACCCTTGAGTCTTCTAGAAGGAATTCTCTGACGTTTTCCTTTACCCATATCACTGTTGTTATTCTCTACCACAACTTCAGCTTATGTCTCATTCCTATTAAGATTTGATGAAGCATTATGCTCCTCAGATTGTTCTTGAACTCTTCCTTCTAATACTTTTATTTCACAGTCAATACCCAATTGTGATTCATTACATCTTTGTTGTTGTTGTAACTCATCATCACTCCAACATACTTCATTACTCGATGGAGAAATATCAATCATATATGAAAACTGGTGTTCATAGAAATCCACATCCCTTGAAACTAAAAATTGTTTGGTGTCAAAATCATAAACTTGCCATGCCTTTTTACCAAAAGGATAACCAAGAAATACACATCTTCTTCCTCGTCTTGCAAACTTATCCCTTTTATTACTTTGATTATGTACATAACACAAACATCCAAACACTTTCAACTGATCATATGGAGGCAACTTTCCAAACATAATTTCATATGGAGTTTTGTTATTAAGTAAAGGTGTTGGTGTACGATTAATAAGGTATGTTGCAGTCAATGCACACTCCCCCCAGAATTGTATTGGTAAATTAGCTTGAAATCTCAAAGCTTTTGCAACATTCATTATATGTTGATGTTTTCTATCAACTCTTCCATTTTGTTGGGGTTTACCAACACATGATGTCTCAAATACTATCCCATTAGTCTTAAAATATCCACGCAAAGCATTAAACTTTGTTCCATTATCACTTTTAACAATTTCGATTTATTTGTCAAACTGACGTTTAACAAGAGCAATGAAATTAAGAAACACCAATTCAACTTCAGTTTTAGTTTTGATCAAATAAATCCACACATCTCTTGAAAAATCATCAACTATTGTCAAAAAATAATGAGCTCCAGAAGAAGAAGGTGTCTTATAAGGACCCCATAAATCCAGTTGAACTAACTCAAATATACAACTAGATGTACTCTGACTAACAGGAAAACTACTTCTACGATGTTTTGCTCATGGGTAATATCACAAGCATTATTATTCTTCATAAATAACCTACTCACAACTGGTATCTGTTGCAATACTTTCTCCGAAGGATGTCCCATTATTTGATCCCACAGGTCATACGAGTTCCCACTAACTGCAAGTACTTTAACATCAGGCAAAACTCGGAAAATACATATTCCACCTTGTATCTCACCCACTACAATCACCTTCCTCGTCAACCGGTCTTATATAAGACATAAATTGTTATCACATTGCATAACACAGACTAACTCATCGATCATCTATGTGACCAAGATTAAGTTAGATGTTATCTGAGGTACATAAAGAACATTATCAAGCCTCAAACCACCAGGAAGAATCACAGTTCCAATTTTATCAGCGTTTGCATACTTTCCGTCTGTCAGGCCAACTGAACATACCTTAATGTCTTTTACTTCTATCATGTCATCTAAATTATACGTGACATGATTCGTAGCCCCTGTATCCACAATCCAGGAAACATGATTCTGTTTACCTTGTAGTTGAAATTTTGATTTGTTTGAATTCAAAAACTCAAACACTTGTTGAAGTTGTGTCGTTGTCACTCAAACCAAACCAGTGCCATATGTAGATGTCGTACCACCTGACTGTTGAGATTCTGGTACGTGAAATTTATGGTCCCGAACAAGATTGTTTATGTCATGTACTCTGCCACCTCTTCCATATGCAGAACCACCTTTACCTCTACCACCAGCTCTGCCTCATCTTCCATAGCCTCTTCTACCACGATGTTTATCTCCCCACCATTCAGGATAACCAATTAGTTGATAAAAACTATTATCAGAATGACCTACTCGATTACAGTGTTTGCAAAACTTTGCTGCAACGTATGTATTTGTGGTTTCCCGCTGATCAGGTTGAACCTTAAAATCCATAACATTGTCTCGTACTTCTTTAGATAAAATAACATCCCCCATTCTCAGACGTTCAAAATTAACTATAGTATGGTATGAGTATCAATCGATGGTAGAGGATCTCGTTCCAATAATTGTTCATGCAGTGATCTATACATACTGTCAAGACTAATCAAAAAATAATGAAGATAATCTTCTTCTCTCAAATGAGTCACCTGAATCACAATGTTACATGTGCAATGACCACACTAGCATTGTGGTATTTTCATATATGTCACCAGCTCATCCTATATCTTGTTTAATCTCCCATAATAGACATTTATACTCTCATATTTCCATTGTTTAGACTCAGTTAAAGAAGATTTCAGTTGAAAGATTCTTGTTCCACTGACAACACAAAATCTCTTCTTTAAGTGTTTTCAGAGAAGACTCACATCATCATAGTCTCCCAGCGTTGATCTGATTAAAGATTCCATTATGTTGTTAATCTAGGAAACAACCATTGAATGGACAACAACCCATTCCTCTAATTGGTCAGGATCTTTAGGTTCTTTAATGGTACCTTCAACAAAACCAAACTTTCGGTTAACCATCAAAGATCTTCTAATGGCTCTAGCCCATTCATCATAATTGGTTCCTTTTAAAACAATCGGGGTAATAATAATACCAGGACCATCACTAGATCCTAGATGGTATACTGGATTCTTCTTCGGTTAATCATATGTTATATCTTTTCCTTTCATTACCTTGGATGTCTCTGCTTCATCTTTTCCCATCGTTTAAAGAAAACTTGATTTTTTATTTTATTTTGAGTGTTAGGGTTTGAACCAGTCTCTGATACCATGCCAAGTTCTCGACAAGTCTTGATTTTATCATTAAATCTCAAGGTATTTATACAATGACCAAACTTGGTTCTCAAGATACAAGACTTGAGCCACACGGATTTCACTTCTTAATATAACTCAAAATAATATAAACTACATATCACCTAAATATAGTCTATTTCCTAATATCATTATCTACCCACTATACAATCGGTAGTTTCATGATGTTCATCATCTACCGATGGTGATAATAGCCCCAAATATAATTATTTCAAAATTAATGAAGTTTTGAAATTCTAAACTTTCACAATCGGTAGTGACGGGTTTATGTTATCTACATATTGTGAAAGTAGCCCCAAATACAATTTTTTCAAAACTTATAAAATTTTGAATTTTTACACTTTCACTAATCGGTAGACAGGGGTTCATGTTATCTAGCGATCATACTTAATTTTTAGTATGGAAAAATTAAATTTGTTGATATAAGAAACAATCGGTAGATAACAATCAATTTACCTACCGATTATGGTTGATGATATTCGTTTCTTAAGAACATCAACTATAGTAGATAAAATCTACTTTATACTTACCGTTTATGTTTCTTCAACCGTAACCCCTATAAATGATTTCGATCAATTTTTTTATTTCAAGCAATTTAAATCCTGACTTAATTGGGGTATACCAAGATTAATTGGGGTATAACCCAATAAGACAAAATCAGGTCATTATGAAGTAAAGTCAAGCCACCCATTAACCTAGATTTTTCTAAATGGATAAAATGCCCCCCATAATGATTAACTCTAATTTAACTAAAATGATTAGATTAGTTAAATTAGTTAGATTAGTTAGTTGATTTAGTTATAAGTTGGGTTTTAGAAATCATTTAGAGAGATAATTAGTATGAAGTAGTAGAGGAGGGTTTTTTTTTTTGGGGGGGGGGGGGGGTGAGTTAGGGTTTTTGTGAGATTTTTGATATGAGTGAAATGAGTGATTCAAATCCTGATTTTGAAGTGGGGGATCCTCCTAACTTTCCTCCTACAGATGATTACTTGTATGATGATCTACCATACCATGATCGAATGGATTATTTGCATGATCCTCACTTTTATTTTCATCAAACTCATGATGCGTATGGAAGTGATGAATGTATTGAGCCAAATGTAGAGTCCAATGACCAAGAAGAAGAGAATGAAGCTGCAAGTAATCAGGTAGACAACTTACGTGGTGAAGATTGTGATTTTTCCATGCAAATGATCGATTCTGCCTTTATTTTTTCACTTTTGCTGTAAAGGGTCAGCAAGGTTGACGATTTTCGATCATGCCGACCTTAAAAGCCGGCGTGGTTCTACTTTGCACAACTTTCCGACTATTCATGAGAAGCACCACGCCGGCAGGGTAGAAAATTTTAACCTTGCCGACTTCCATTTTTTGAAACACAGGAGCCGTTACTTGAAAATGCTTACGCCGACATTTTTAAGTTTTCAGACCTTGCCGGATGTTTCCATGTCGGTAATGTTTATATTCTCTTACATGCCGGCTATTTATAGCCGGAAGTGTTTTATATGTATAACCTGCCGACTGTGGTAATACAAACTGACTTGAAAATGCTCAAGATGGCATTTGCAAGTTTTCCAACATTTTCGGCTGTTGTCATGTCGGAAATGTTAATTTTTTCTTACGTGACGACTATTTCTAGATGGCAGTGTTTTATATGTCGACCTTGCCGACTCTGGTAATACATATCAACTAAACTTTTGATGTTTTGTAGATTGTGGCATTAGTACCTGATAGGTGTCTAAAACACCTTGATATTTATCTATTGTTTATGCTTTCTTTGCTTAGTTTTCTTGTAAAATATGTATCTTATGTTTGCTTTTGAGTGTTTAGGTACTTTGGAGTCATTTGGAACTAAAGAAGAGGAAACATGGCAAAAGTGTTGGAGGTGAACTATTTCTCATTATTTTCTTATATTTCTTAATTTCTGTCTGAAAAGCATGTCAGCTTTAGTGATGCGAATTCTTTCTGAAAAGCATGGAAGAGTTAGTGATGAAGAGAAAAAGTAGATCTGATAAGTAAGATACGGCTGTTGTTGGTGAAAGAATTCAAAGAAGAAGAAATCGTCCATTTGTAGCGTAAAGGGAAGAAAAGATCGTTTCGCAGACAATGGACATGGGAGTTGAGCCAAAACAACACGGGGGCTGTCATTTGGTTGACCCTTTTCTTATTTGTGGGTGCCTAGAGTCATTTCTGGGTAACCCCTTATCTATTTCACTTAAGTGGGTGTATCCATTACCATTCTTACACAACCCTAGAATTCAAAGTCTCAATTATTTTCCCAAATCAAATTCAGAAACCAAGGGAGAGGAGTGTGGCTGCTATTAACACAGAAATTCAGAGAAAGAAATCGAGAAATTCAGAGATGAAATTGAGAGGAGTTTCAAGTGTTGTTGATTGTGAAGAAACAAAAACTAGGGTTTCTGTGATGTTGACATTGAAGATGATGAATGGAGAAAATTCAAAGAGTATTCATGGGTGTTTGCTGCTGATTCATGGTAACGAATAATTGGTGGTGGTTACGGTCAAGAAGCTACAGAACACAGATTGATAGGAGTTACTGCTGAGAGTGTTGAATCTTAGTTGTTGCCAATGGTGGATACAGTTGGGATTGAATGGAATTTGATTTTCAAGAACAAGGGTTTGGTTTGTGGTATGAGTTCTGGTTAGAAATCGGAAAGCTGGGTATGTTCTGATGATTATTGCTACAATTAGGCTTGAATTGAAATTTTAGGGTTTGAGTTGAACATATGTTAGTGATGGAAGTAACTGGTGTTCAAGAGAATCAGGGAAGGAATGGATGATGCTTTGTTGGTGTTGCTAAGAAGTTGGTGGTAGTGCTGCTTCAAGACAGAAAATGGGTCTTGACTGAGGTGATGATGATGGTTTAGATGAATGTTTAGGTTCAGGTACCAAGTGCAGTCCAGGTGCAACTTGAGATGGTGGTTGAAGTGCAAAAAGGTTGCTGCCAATGGGTATTACAGCTGAATGAATATAGTTTTATTTTGAGCTCATCCTTGACGAAGTTCTTGTGCTCAAATCTGGGAGAGTCTTGGGCTGTAAGAAGGCAAGGAAGAACTTGGGAGTTACATGGTAGATAAGAGGTTAATTGAAGTTGAGGTAGAGAAAGAAAAGTGCAGTTGTGCTTGATTGTTTGCAGCTACTAGTCATGGTTCGACGTCTGTGCAAGAAATGGAGTGAGCAATGGCAATGGTGAATGATTGAGAAGGAAACTAGTGAACTGGATGGCGTGAATGAGTTGTTGCTGTGTAGATGGAGTGCATATTTTGCTAAGCTTGGAGGTTGCATAGAATCTACGGGTGGAGGAGCTAGCAACGCAAGAGTTATGAATGTATTTTGGGCGATCATAGAAACCACAGAAGACAAGCAATGAATGAGGTTGTGCAAGGTAGTCTGGTGAATGCTTTGCATAGGCTTGGACCGGATTTAGAAGCTTACAGGAACCGAGCAGTTCAGGTTGGTGGTTAAGGAAGTGAAGATATGAAGTTGTTTATGTCTATGTGTTGCAGTTGAGATGAACAAGGGAGGTATCTATTCCTTTGGTGTTTGGTTTGGATCGGGTTGCAGCTAACAAGGAAGATGGTCATATTTCTAATAGGATCTGTGAACGTTTTTGAAGGTGCAAACGAGCAAGGAAGATCCTTATAGAGCTGTGGTTCAATCTTGTGTTGATGTTGAGAATTAGACAGGAGTGCAGAGCAGTTTAGGCAAGCAGTTCATTATTGGCTTGGACCTATTTATGTATGCCGGTAATGGATTAGGAGTTACATTTGCAGCTACACTGGGATCTAAACAGGTGTTGATAATGGTTCAGTTTTATTGTGAAGTCACAGTGGTGACTGAAGTGGTGATTGAGATGAAGGGTTGAGCAGAAATTGAAACTCAAGCTCAGATACTGAATTAGGGAGAGTATTTGAGTGGGTTCATGTTGATTTAGATAGAATCTTGGAATGACTTCAGTTGTGGATGATATGGAGTTATGCTACCAGTTTGTGGTCAAGAAACTAATGGCAGAGAATGGTTCGAATTGTGTTGCTTTGGGGTCTATGAATGGGTTTAAATCTGAGGTGGTAATGAATGGTGGTCTTGGTTGCAGCTTGGTGGTGCTGTTGATCTGATATGAGATGCAGTCAACAGTGTGTATATATGAAGCTACAGTTTGTTGTGTGTTGTTGCCTGAATTAAATGGAAGCCATGAGTTACAGGGGTAGCTGAGTTACATCAGAGTGGTTTGTGTGGAATTGTAGGTATCCTGCAATGGTATGGAGATGTTATCTAGTTGGTTCTGCAAATTATAAAGTGTGAAACTGAGTTTGTTTTGCAAAGAGAAGAGAGGTGCTGCTGCTGCACATGAAGTTTTTGTTGGTACTTGACCTGATTGAGATAAAGTGCAGTTGTGAAGTTCAAAGAAGAGATGCTATGCTTGTGTTATTGCAATCTGTCTGATGCGCAAGTGTAGGTAGTTGTTAAGGGTCTACTGTGAATCTGCATATGGACTTGAACTGGCGAACAGAAGTTTACGCAGTCAGTGGTTGAGATGCTGGTGGTATTATGATGAAATTGCAATTGGTATTTGTTGGCTGCAATGGTTTTGTGTTGGCTAGATTTTATTATGAAGCTGAGAAAGATGGCAGGGTAATTGGTGGTGTTGGAGGATGTCTTGGCTGAGGAGATTAATGAGTAGTTCTGGTAGTGAGCCACAGCTGTAGCTGAACTGAAGTGAAAGAATGTCGGTTAAGCACAATCATGGCGCGACATTGAGTACTGCTTGTGAAAATTTTCTTAGGCCATGGAAAGTCAGATAAGTTAGGCTAGTTAGCTCACCTGAACAACTGACCCGAGTTAACTCATCTGACCTGAGATATTTTCCGGTCACCTGAGCTCCGGTCCGGTGCCGGATTCCAGCATATTTCCGGCGATACACCCAGTTTTCCGGTGAGCTATTTTTAACATATTTTCTACATGGGTTTCTCTCACATATGGGCTTGGTAGATTTTCATCTAATGGACTTTGAAGACTTGGACCTAATTTTGGATAAAAGGCTATAAAAAGAAAAGTTTTTTACTTCTTTTGAGATATCACGTATTTTCTTGGAGCTTTGGAGGAGAGCAGCAACTAGGGTTTGCTTTCGTATTTAATTTTTTATCTTCTTTATTTGATTATTGATGATGATGAACTCCATTAATATGAGTAGCTAAATATTATATTATTGGTTAAGGATATAGTCCTATATCTACAACTTGTGCTTGATTAATGCATTTGTTTTTTATCTTTGTTTTCGTTCAAATCTCTACTGCTTTTAATAATCACATGATTGATGTATTGTGATAGGATATAGATGTTTGTTTACTTAAGTGGCCAATTAATTGAACTAGCATCTTGTCCATAGCTATTTTAGGGTTTTTCATCAAGCGATAACCCAAATACAAGTAGCATGATATGATTATAGTTTGTAGTGATACACTTATGTAATCATATGTAGAGTTTGACCATTGTCCGAATTGTCATGCGTAATGTATGACAATTGCATTGATTAGCCTATTTCCCAACTTAATGCTCCTAGGAGTTGAACTTAATTAACGCAAGGCGTTAGGTTATTCTTTAAGTAGAATTCACATACACGACTCTAATGTGTGTGTTGATGAACTTAGGAAATTATTGGATTATCTTGCTCTCTTGATATTCTAGGCTTTTGATAATAAAAGAGATTAAATCGTAATTCTAATCATATATGCAAGCACATGTTTAAGATTGAAGATAAATTCCTTGACCAATATCTTTCTCTCATTGATTACTTCCAACTATTTACTTTGCTTTTATTTTACTTTTATTTTACAAAAATCAGAAATCCCCCTTTTGGTTACTAAGAAACTATAATTTGATAACAGCAATCGCTTCTCTGAGGATATGAAATCTTCCTTACTTTATACTTCAGTCATATTTTATTAAGTAATAAAGTGAATTATTTTTTACGCTTATGACAGCGATCAGTACCTATGGCGGATCATCCTCAAGCTCAGAAAATTAGGGGTCACGATACTTCCTAACATTATGCTAATGATTTGGAATGGAAGGAAAAAGATGACGCAGTCAAGTGGGTTATTGAGAAAGCAAAAGAAAAGATGTGCGTTCTAGTGAAAAACACCCAACAAAAATCTACGCGGTTTGAAATGGTATGCGAGTGTTATGGATCGCCGGACGAAAGTCACAAGAGAAAGGGTTATGTGTATGATAAGAAGACGATGAGGGTGTACAAGATGAAGTCAAAGAAGTGTGGATGTCCATTCAAGATTATTTTTTGGAGGAACCAAAAAATCGATAACATGTGGAGAATGACTATAGTTGATGTTGGTTGGCATAACCATAAAGATCCAGAAAATCTTGTCGGGAATTGTCAAGTTGCCAAGTTGAAACCCCACGAGTTTGAACAAGTAATAAGAAGTTGGGGAATTAAACCAAGCAAGCTCCTTCGTAAGTTCAAGAGGGATGACCCGTATAACCTCTCTTCATTGTCTACAATTTATGCGGCCAAGGCAACCATTAAAATAATTGAATGGGATGGAAAAAAGGTGATGGAAGAATAATAATGGTTAATACACAAATACAACTACACGGTGAGACACCATGAGTCATCGGAGGGGAAGGTGGATCGTATTTTTCTTGCGCATCTCTATATGATTCAATTGGCGCGTTGCTTTAACCAAGTTTTGTTCATGGATTGTACTTATAAGAAGAATAAGTACAACATGCCTTTGTTGAACATTGTAGGACAAACCTCGGATAAGCAATCATTTACGGTGGCATGGTGTTTTATGGATCGTGATAAGGATGATAGCTATGTTTGGGGATTGGAAACTTTGAAGCATACACAAAATGCCTTTGTATGGCATGGTGTTTTATGGATCGTGAGAAGGATGATAGCTATATTAGGTACAACATATATTCCTTTATATGAGCAATTAATTATTGTTCTCCTTGTTTCTCAAATAAAAATAATCAATTCCTCATCACTTACCCATACACAAAAAGCGGGAGAGAGATGAATACACAAAATGCCTTTGTATGGCATGGTGTTTTATGGATCGAGAAGGATGATAGCTATATTAGGTACAACATGCCTTTGTATGAACAATTAATCACTGTTCTCCTTGTTTCTCAAAGAAAAATAATCAATTCCTCATCACTTACCCATACACAAAAAGCGGGATAGAGATGAATATTGTTACACATTTTGGTCATCCACTGGCCGGCAAGGCCGATAAACTAAACAGTTCCGACCACCATATAGTAGGAAAGGTGATAACCAACTACACTGCCGACTACATTAAAGTCGGAAAGGTGTTAACCAACTGCCTTGTCGACAAATAAACAATCGGAATGGACCTATTTATGAAAGATGCTGACTAATAACTTAGGAAATTAAGGTTTATGTGGCCTAACGTCGGCATGGTACAAGTCTAAAACCACGCCAACCAAATACAATCTGGCATGATTGGTTATTATACCCTGCCAGCCCTAGTTATTGTCCAACAATCGTCATGGCTTTGATGAAAAGTCGGCAGGTTATTCATCTTGAGACCATGCCGGCTCTTTCAAAATACCAATGGTCGGCGTGTTGTTCAACTATCGACCTTGCCGGCCAAAAACCTGAAAATCATAATTTTCGATTTCTAACCTAATCTAACAATCATATAAAGCAAAACAATAATGGGTTTGAGTTTATAAATCACTTACAATCTTCTTTTCGCATGTAGAGGTTTCTTTTCAGCATCTTCAAGGATTTGATTCTTGGATTTACTCGTTCCAACCTTTCCCTTACCTTTTCCCTCTAATTTGGATCTTTTCATGTTACCAGTTGAATCTCTCTTGCTGCTGGATTGTTTAGAATCAACCATTTTTTATAGAAAATCAAAATTGAAAATTTTGGTTGATTTTAGGTTTTTGGAATGAAAGAGAAGAGGAGAGGGATTAGAGAAGAAGGATTAGATGAAGATTAATCATTTTTCAGTTTTTAAGTTTAGTTTTAGGTTAATTAGTGTAGGGGTATTAAAGTAACTTTACCATATTTTGGCCTGCCCTTCACTACACGTTTCAGGAATTTTGTCACAGGCTATAACCGTTACTGATGAGATTTGTAACGGGTATAACCTGTTGAAAATAGGCCGTAATAAATAACTGTGAAACGCTTTTGTAACGGTTTTATCTGTGACATTCGCCCACTACAGTCACATAAAATAACCGTTACAATAATTAATAGTCACGATTGACCTAATTTTATGATAGCGACACGTGTCAAATTAGTAAAGTTTATCGTAACGGTTTTAACTGTTACTCCCTATTTACAACATTTATTAATGTTTCAATTGTTTTATAACACATACTCATAGGACACCTGTCATCTTCTTGTCACGAACTTTGTAACGATTAAACTGTTACTCTCATTTGTAACAATAGTAAGATGATGACACGTGTTGTTTTACTTCACAATTCTTGTCACATTTATTTCCGTGACAATTGTTTCAGTTACAATAAAAAAAAAAGGGTATCCCAGATCATTTTCATGGATCTGGGCTTCAAGTTTACAGGCCTGCAATACAGATCATTATCATAGACCTGCACTTTCAGTTTACAGGCCTGAAATACAACCACATCAGTTTCTTCTTTTTCAGTCTTGCAAACTGTACATATTCTTCCATTCATTCATTATTACACAATCTCAATCTGCAAACTATCCAGATTGTACCATCCATACATTCATTACGGAAACACAATACAAAGGAATACTTCTATTCATTATGAAATCTACCCAAAAACAATTTAATCTTATTCAAGTACTCTCGGACAACATAAAAAACCTCCAACTGCTTAGTTGTACAAAAATATAGGTTACAGGAATGACAAATGTATCTATCTACTTAAGCAGCTGGATGCTCAACTCCAAAGCTCAAACACCTGAGATTTGACTAGAAATTGAAGGAAGTGAAATTGAGAAAATAAAGGATGGTAACTAGAAATACCTGAAGAGCAAAACCAAGATCAAGAAAAAAAGCACCTAGTTTTTGCTTTAGCTGCACCATTTTTAGCATTGGCATCTAGTACTCCTGACCTGTCCAACAATAAAATTGAGCATAGATATTAGTTAATGACACAAACAAAAATGATGCTTCACTACTACTATATATCAGGACCTACTTCTAAAAAAGGAATATCATGAACAATTATATGCTATAGCACCACCAAGAATAAATAATAGGGGAATGTAGAAGACCGTTGTTGGTGTTCATTATTTCTGTTCTACATTATGAGTTCAATGGAGATGAGTCAAAAAAATCAATGTGTGTAAATCTAAAGAACTATTTGAATCCTAATTTATTTTATGAAATTCAAAGGAAGCTCAAAAACTCTAAGAACACTTCATCATATAACAGACTTAGAATTTTCAACCGACTTGTCAGGGCTCAACTTTGGCATTTTATTAGAAAAAATTGAAGTTATAGGATCAAGGTATATGAAAGAGTCTCCAATGAGTAATGACCCATGTTTTCCAAAGCCTCTGAAAAGACAAAATCCAGCTGCAGTTCGTTGAGCAACAGAGTAACTAAAACCACCAAACGAAACTTAAAAAACTTAAGTATGCTTCATCATGTAAAGGGATTGGAAATTTCAATCCGATGTCCAGTCTTAGCTTTAGCATTTCTGATCTATCATAAAAAGCCCGTCAGAACATACAAATTTTTTTTTTTTTTACAATTTCATCATGCAAAATTGTTATCCAGAATCACAGTTGTTACCTTAACTTGATCTAGTTTTCCTTGATCTAGAACCTTAAACAGGGCAAGCTACAAGTATGTCCATATAGGAAATGAGGGACATATTCCTGAAATTATATTATAGGTTCATGATCCAACGAAACGCTTCAGCTGTAAACTTCACCTACAAAGATTAAACAACAAAAGAGTCAGAAATGGGTAAGTTTAATCATACGGCAACATAAACATTGGTCTACAGAAATATCATACGGCAACATAAACATTGGGTAAGTTGTGATCCATAATATCTATTGCACTGTTTTCCAATAAGGGTAATATGGTCATTTTCACAGTCTGTAAGAATTACTTTACTTATTTCCGATAAGGGTAGTATGGTCATTTTCACGGTCTCCAAAATATTTATGGCACTTATTTCCAATAAGGGTAATATGGTCATTTTCACAGTAAGTAGTATTTACTTTATTTATTTTCAATAAGGGTAGTTTGGTCATTTTCACAATATCCATAATATTTATTGCATTTATTTCCAATAAGGGTAATATGGTCATTTTCAAAGTGTTTAATATTACTTTACTTATTTTCAATAAGGGCAGACTGGTCATTTTCACAGTCTCCATAATATCTATTGCTCTTTTTTCCAATAAGGGTAATATGGTCATTTTCACAGTCTATAAGAATTACTTTACTTATTTCCGATAAGGGTAGTATGGTCATTTTCACATTCCCCATAATATTTATTTCACTTATTTCCAATAAGGGTAATATGGTCATTTTCACAGTCTGTAAGAATTACTTTACTTATTTCCGATAAGGGTAGTATGGTTATTTTCACATTCTCCATAATATTTATTGCACTTTTTTCCAAAAAGGGTAATATGGTCATTTTCAAAGTCGGTGACATTTACTTTACTTATTTCCGATAAGGGTAGTATGGTCATTTTCACAGTCTCCGTAATATTTATTGCACTTTTTTACAATAAGGGTAATATGATCATTTTCAAAGTCGATAATATTTACTTTACTTATTTCCGATAAGGGTAATATGGTCATTTTCATTGTCTCCATAATATTTATTCCGCTTATTTCCAATAAGGGTAATATGGTCATTTTCATAGTCTGTAAGAATTACTTTACTTATTTCCGATAAGGGTAGTATGGTCATTTTCACAGTCTCCATAATATTTATTGCACTTTTTTCCAAAAAGGTAGGGCTGTCAACGAGTCCGGGTCCTCCCGGGTAGTACATATCTTAACCTAGGACCGCATATCAAGATCGGTTCCGGGTCCTAACGGTTCCGGGGCCGATTCCATAATGTGTTGGCCCAGAACCGGACTCGTTTAAAGTCCCGGGTACCCGTCGGGTCCGGATACCCGTTGGGTATTAAAAAAACTATTAAAAAATCTTAAAATCTTAATTTCTTTCTCTTTTTAACTTGAATATAAATTATTTTTATAAAAATTTATTATTATTTCTTTATTAATGTACTAAATAAAGATTAAATATAAGAAAAAAATCAAAAATCAAAAAAATTTAAAGCCGAAACTTGCAAAATACCTATAATTTTGCTAAAAAGATGATTAAAAGGTTAAATAAACGGGTACCCATTACCCATGGTACCGGCACAGGTATTACCGTTTGGACCCGTTAACATTCGGGTCCAATCGGGTCCTAAGTTGCTAATGGGTCCAACTTTAGGACCCAGAACCGGACTCAATTAGGCGGGTCCAGTTCCTGGTAGCGGGTAACGGGTACCCATTGACAGCCCTACAATAAGGGTAATATGGTCATTTTCACAATCTTTAACATTTACTTTATTTATTACCGATAAGGGTAGCCTGGTCATTTTCACAGTCTCCATATAAATTATTGCAGTTATTTTCAATAAGGGTAATATGGTTATTTTCACAATCCGTAATATTTACTTTATTTTTTTCAATAAGGGTATTCTGGTCATTTTCACAGTCTCTATAATATTTATTGCATTTATTTCCAGTAAGGGTAATATGGTCATTTTCACGGTCTTCTGAATTTTTATTGCACTTATTCCGATAAGGGTAGTATGGTCATTTTCACAGCGTTCGGAAGAAGCAGAAATTTTTGTTGTGGTTTTGTCGAGAAAATCGAGAGAAAAGGTTGGTATTTGTCCAAGTCAAATGTCTTACAAAGTCATGACTTATTGACTTGGTCTTGATCCTTTTTTTCTAATATTAAGAAAATTAAAAAATAACAAATAAAATTAAAATAAATTTTGATATCTAGAAATTAAATAAAATTGTTATTTTGTATAACTGTGGCGAAAGTAGTGACAATCAAAATTCTAAGAGTGATTAATTCGGGGTTGTTATAGATGTGGTGGAATTTTTGGGTGGAAACATCATTTTAGATTATAATTGTGATTGTCTGGATAATTGTCAACAAATATAATTGTGACTAGTGCAGAGTCCAATTTTGTGCACACTCCTTTAAAGAGTGTGCATGTAACAAACCAATTCTATTGGTTCTTCAAACTAAACGGTTAACTATTTTTTAAATTTTTTTTTTTCATTGATTACATAAAAAATAATTAAAATATTATCTTTAGTAAAAAAAAAAATCATAAATTATTATCTTTAAAATCGCTTTTCTTAAGAAAGGAAATAGGTAATTAGTTAGTAAGTATATTTTTAATCTAAAACGACGAAATTAATTTTTTACTGTACACAAAACTGCATCATATATAATTTTTTTTTTTTTTGATAATATAGAAATTGTAAACATTGAAACATATTCACGAGTTATTACATAGAAGGCAAGCGAGCAACAAAAATAAACATGCGTGAGATGAGAATTGATCCTACGACCTATTGCTTGCATTCATGCCTCTCATCCAACTGTGCTAGCTCTCTTGCTTAAATGTATGCTCTTTTTTAGACAAAACACTTGTTGGTAGATAATAACTAATACCAACAATTAATACATCCTATTATTAGTTCCAACTAAGAGTATTGATGATCATTAAAAGTATTGCAATTCAAGAGCCTACCTCCTCCTCCATATTATTTGAAGAGATAGACCAGAGCTAACAATGATGATGTTAAATTAGGGGTTCAAAGCATAAATAAATTTTCATACGAAGAAAGTCGTTGATGCAAAAATTACATGAAATGTTCTATGAATATGTCAGTTCTAACAAAGAAGAAGAGTGATCATCAATTCACTATTATCTTGAATAAATTAATTTTTTTCATTCTAATTATTATGAAACAAACCGTAAATAACTATTTCCATTTTTAAAATGATGTACTTATTTTACGTTTGATTAAATTAGGTATGATATATATCTCCTTATCTTTTTTAGATTACAATTAAATTAAATAAAAATAAAAAATAATTTTAATAAATAGTTAACTGTTAAGTTTGAGCAACCAATAGAATTGGTTTGTTTTGTGCACACTCTTTAAAGGAGTGTGCACAAAATTGGACTCTTCAGATTCATTATCACGATTACAAAATTTAGCAACAATTATAATTGTTGCAGGACTTATCATAGGTGTATTAGTGACTGGAAAATAAACTGTGACAGGTTACACTGTGAGAAAATCCTGGTTTTAGTGTAGTGCTTAGTAAGGTCACATGTCCATTTAAATTTGGGTATACCTTAATTAATCTGGGTATACCCAAATTACGCCAGGATTTAAATCCTTAGTTTGGATCACAACTACTAACATTTATCCGTTTTGTTTGTTTTTCTCGTTTTTTTTTTTTTTTTTTTTTTTTTTTTTAAGTTTCAACTTTAAGGTTAATGAATTTTGGGTTTTAATTCAAACAATTAACCTAAAATTTATTTGATCGACTATCTTTCATTTCAATCAAAATGAAAAATGGTGAAAAAAAATTCAATCGGTAGAATAGAGAATGAGAAGTATTATCATTGTGAAAATAAGGATCTAAGTTTGAATTTAGTGTGACGGTGAAGGATATATAGTATAGACACTTTCAATTTTTAAGACACCACATACCCACCTTCATTGAATGTGACTAAAATTACTAGCCCCAAAATCTTTTTGGGTAACTCCTCAAAAACGCTAGGTTCAGAAATCTGACTAAGTATATTATCTCTGTTTTTAAAAGAATTTAAAGTGCCTCACGATTAGCTCTTCCATTCTGGATTAGTTAACTAGTCCACTTTTAAAAGTTTACCTATCTACCCTTTACTCGTACCTATGCAGACCTTTAAATCATTTTTCAGGTTCTTCAAGCTTTGTTCCCCAAGAGAGTTCATTATTTTTAAGTGTCTCGGGATTTTTGGTTATGAAGAATCGACAGTTTACAACATTTTTCAGGTTTCTCAAGCACAGTTCAGAATCCTCACACTGCTTTCAGGAAGAATTGGCTGTTTACAATATATGATATAAAATTACCTATTAATGGGACAAAATTTGAAAATGACTAGCTCATCTATATTTTGGGATGGAGGGAGTATATTTTTCCATTTCTATCTAGTAGAGTAAAGTCTATCCACCCCTTAAAGTGTAATTTTTCACAATTTTAGAATCATGGATAAAAGGTTTACTTAAATAAAAAGATTTATTAGCATTAAAACTGTGTTTGTTTAATGGCATATAATATACATGAAAACTCACTCAACATTGGAAATCGTCATATTTGGAAACCGATCAAACAAATTGAATGAAATTATAACGTAAAAAAAGTTGAATGAAATTCTCAAGTTGAATGAAATTTTAAACGCCAGAATACCGGCATTGACAATTACATACCGGTGATGCCGGCATTACAAGTTCATTATTTTTTTAACTTCTTAGTAAAAGGCAAGATCTTTCAGTAAACATATACATGATGCGGTTTTAAGATTTCATAACTTCATATTTTTTTAAAAATGTAATACAACGATGATGCGGTTTTGAGGAAATTCTATTCAAAGTTGAGACCAAATATAATTCACTATACCGGCATACAATGTTTAATAACTTCAATGCGGTTTTGGAACAGTTCCATTAGGAGATAATTAAAGAGTTTTTGAATACCGGCATTCTTAAAATGAATATTCATATGCCGGTTTTGTCTTATTTAATAGTTTTTGGAGATTTTGAATACCGACATAGACCTTAGCAAACACAACAATGCCGGTACATGTCTGATTTTGAATTTTACTATGCCGGTTTGTGAAACTCGATGAATTTAACGGTATGTGTACAGTGATATTTCAAACAATGAGCTGTCTTATGTTAGGAACATTTTAACTTTCAAACCAAAACTCTAATCATGTTCAACATAAACCAAAGTAAATAAAGAGTTAACCCACAAAGATACAAACCAAAACAAGTTTGAAATTGTTTTTGACGTAACCATAAAACTAAAGAGTTAACCATCACTAATTAGTCTTTTGTTTCTTTTATGTTTCCCCATACATAGCTTTGAGAGGGTTGGTTTCTTCAATTCTTGAAGCTTTTCCTCGAGTTCCTTGATTTCTTGAAGAGATAGCACAACTCCATCCTTATGCTTGCAACCTAACATCATCTAACCTTGCCAAGTCGACGATTTAGTTTAATACATCAAATACATAATCGGGATATATATTAATATATGATTATGTTTACATTTAATAACTATAACCAATTAAGAAAACTTACCACCATTCCGAAAGTCTTGAGAAGTTGGGCCATAGGTGGTGGAGGTGGAGGAATTTCAACATGAGGGTTTTCTTGGTGTGGAGCTTCCACGAGGAGGGGGCGCACGACATAAGGATGTGACCATTCCAGGTAATCCATCATATAGCTGTCATCAACTTCATAACCATTTTCCGTAAGCTCCCACTTACTAATATCTACCAAACGACGTGGGTCACTTTCCCTCCAATGTGTTGGTTCCGGTTCTGGATCATACACTACATGCAACTTGTTGGGAGTTGAATTGCACCGAGAAAAGTAAAGAAGATAATTATGATCAGAGGTCGACCAAAAACGGGATAATTGTTTAAATCCATGTTGGCGCATCACACGGCATGGGTCGGCCATGATGTATCCTCTTGGGTGGTACAAAGGCCCATGGTACAATGCAACATCTCTTGGGATTTGACGGTATCCTCTAATCTCCTTATAAGTGTTTAACACAACGTCTTCCTTCCTCATAGGGAGCCAAATCGATGACTCGACCTTTGTTATGCAAGGTTTCGGATTCTTTGGAAACTCGAACCTCTGAGCTCTAGGGATCCTTGAACAAGGTTGGAAGTGTTCATAACACCACACCTAATCCAATGTGAACAATATACATGTGAACAAAAGTTAAATAAATACATGTGAACATAGATTAAAAAAAATCAGACGGAGTATATGTGAAATTCCCGACAAATTGGTTTGTTTTAGCCAATGAAGCCCTTCTCATCTCCGCCATCAAATGTGCCATGACAGCGGTGCCCAAGAATAGCCACACACACCTTCCAACGGGTCAAGGTACTGGAGAAAGTTTTTTACCGGTTGCCATTATTGTTGGAATGCCCTAGTGCCCAAGAGGTATATACGATTGGTCGGCGGTGATAGCTAACTGTGCAGGTCCCATCCAGCCTCCAAGCTTCTAGCCTTTGTATTTTCAAACATCTTCTTAAGCATCGTCAGCTTGAATGTCTTCGTCTTACTTCCGATTCGATGCTACATAAAAGCTATATCCGAAGAAGTTTTGAAGTCCCAACCAAACAATTTTTCCCGGTCAAATCGTGCACTTGACCAATCTAGGTCCGGTCGGAGACTCAACTCCTTCAAATTGATTTTCCGATAACATTCAAGCCTAGAATGGCATAAGCATGACAAAGCAATTGATTCGGTGACAATATCTGGATTCAAGTAATTTTCAACCAAAGAATACAAACCCGAGTTTTACTAATGTTTGGACATCTTCATGTTCCAACGATATTTCCATTCACCGCGGCTTGGTTTTCGCAAACACACATTAGTATGATCCTACAAATAAGACATGTACGATTAAGAGATAATGTAAAAAATAAAACAATGCAGATGCACAAAATAAAAAATACTTATATAAGTTTGAAAGATTGTAATGACCCAAGAGTTCTTGTATCCAAAGAGTACTTTCGGTTGTGAGAGCTTGACCCCAAATTTTACCATCATCGCGGCCGTATCATGTCATCAATGTGAGGAAGGTGACAACCTTTAACTTTGTGTTGCCTCGTTGCCCTTGTGTTGGTTGTTGACTAGTCTCACCAACTTCGGTTTGGATTGCTAATTGACTTGGGGAACCTCATCATCTTTATCCTCAGTGTCCCCTTCATCATTCTCATCGTTCACAAATGTACATTCACGGATTCTAAGTGCATTACGTTCACCACCACTCTCCCCAATCTAACCTCTTGTTTGAAACCCCAAACGCTTCTTGCGACCCGCATCTATCCCCAGGGAGGCAGGGACTGGGAGTATCAAGACCGTCCTTTCTCCTTTTTTAGTGAGAATAGGACCTTTATTTTCCTCGATACTTTGGCTTTTGACCTATAACATAAGCAAACGAAACAAACATAAGAAAAGTCATCACGAGTTTGTAAAATGAAATTCTTAAAACAACTAATGCGATAACATGTACCTAAGCATATATGTTCAAATATCGAGCATGCCGGTTTTTCAGTTTTCTTCTTGAATGTTTCAAGTGTCAAACCGGCATACACGAATTGAACTACTCCGATGCGGTATTTGAAAACCGGCAATGTTAAACTAGATATAATGCCGGTAAAAAAATTTTATTCTGTGTTTTTTAGTTGACTACCGGAATAGCCTTCAACCCAATTCGAATGCGGTCCTAAAATCTAATTTTCAAGAACTCAATAGGTTTGGTGTTCAACTACTATCGTATCAGATAGATATTTGAGTTCGAGGAAGTTAAACGGCAAGATATTCGAATAAAAAGTTTATCTAGGTTTCTAAACCGCTTGGTATTCAAACTAAGATTCAATGCCGATTTTCTCTGCAACTCCACAGTTTCACCAATTTTGATTCTAACCTAAACCCATGGCTACAAATCGATTAAAACAATCATAAATGAGAAAACATGGTTATGGTAGGTTAGTCAACGAAGAAATTTTTGATTCCACGATTAATCGTCGATGAAGAATGAACGATGAGGAAGACGATGAAGAAAAAAAATAATTTCTAAACATAAGCCTATGCCGATACTGATTTGAGAAGGGGGATATATGATTTTGGGTTTTGATTTTAATGTTTAGTAGAAAGGGCAAAATAGTAATTTCATAATGTTTTTAAATTAATGAAGGGATATTCTGGTATTTTCGCACCCAAAAGACACCCCTTATCAGCCACAAATGGTTGGGGGAAGTAATTCATATCCCCCAATTAAAATCCATATCCCCTAATTAATTGTTCATTTTTAACCTTATGTTGCATGGCAATATGGCACATTGACTGTTTCCAATTAAATATCAATTGTACAAATTTTTTTTTTGCATTTTCACCTCCTTCTTTTGGGCCTTCTTAAATGCTATGGATATCATGATTCATGAACATCTATGGACTTCTCTAATCGGACCCATTGGATACCACCCTTGTGTAAACTCATGGGCTTTTAGTACAACGGGATCATCACATTACACTGCCATCGTGGCATCATACGTATTAGACCAGATCCTTTTTTTTTTTTTTTCTTGCAGTGTCAATTTCATGCAACCAAAAGTTGAAAATGTAAAGAGTGTTAACATTTAATTTTACCGATAATGTATTCTTACGTGATGAAATTTGTTGGATCAACTAATCCTCTATAAAAGAAAAAAGAAAAAAATAAAGTGAAACATCTGTTAGATGTTTTCTACAGAAACCTGTCCGTTCCCATTAGGTTTTTCTCTGAAAAGACACCATTAATGGATGCCCATTGAAAGCGTCTGTTCGTGATGAAAAGACATCACGAAAAGGCATGAATCCCTCTTTAAATAGTGAAGGCTTTCTCCCATCTCAATTATCAAAACTTCTTTCTCTCTAAGCATCTTCAGAAACAAAATACTGTGTGTTCTTGGTTGGGTCAAGGGAGTACAACTCTTGAATTCAACAACGTTGTTTGGGCTTCATTCTATCCTGAAGGAAATATTTCATTGACCAATTGTACTCGCCAATTATTTGGGAAGGGTCGAAATAATTGCTGAAAAGAATCGTAAGGGCTTGAAGCTTGTGTTACAACATTCTTTTCAATCTCTGTTTTCATCCTCTATTACCCAGTATTTTTCAACAACATCTTCATCTTTTGAGATATGGATGGACGGAATTTTATCATATCATCTAAAAAAGAGTTTATATGAGATGCTGGAGAAAACTAGAAATAATGATTTCTATTCGGATAGTTAGATTTTATTTTTTATTTTATTTTTGGTGGTAAGAAGCAATTATACTGACAAACTAAGTGGGCTTCACAAAATGGGGGAAAGCCCTCCCCATAACATCCTCCCACAAAGTACTACCCAAAAAACTAAGAGATTGACTAGTCCATATCTGATTTAGACATTCATTTGCGGCTTTTATTTCAGATAAGACATTCCGAAAATATTGACGAGCCTCCATCGCTTCGACTTGAAATATGTGTGCAAACACAAACCTTGCTACCATAGATAATTGATGGATTTTGTTTTATAGTTGAATTAATAATTTATTTTTCAATTTTATAGTTGTTTTAAAATTATTCCTTATTAATTTAGTGATTAAGAGAGTTGAAAATAAAAGTAGATGTATTTAAATCGTAAACACAGTTTACCTCTTCTCGACGACTAAACCAGATGTGAACAGAATAAGACCGACTAACGACATGAATTGCACTCAAATATGTCGTATACATATAATTATTAAACAAGTTGCGATGCTTAAATATTAACTATATTTAAGAGTACGCTAAGCACGATTTGAATAAGTATAATCAAATCTGTACTTGAATTAGTACAATCAAATGGGTATTAACAAAATTTATACGAAAGAATCAAAATTCAGCGCTTTAAACGTGAATCAATATTCATAGCATTTATTTATTTCCATCATATTAAATATTAAATTTGAAAAAAAAAATCTTACAAAATTAAGCCATAACTAATATTCTTGTACCAATTATTGAACTGCTGGCTGTAGCTATAACTAACCTTCTTTATGTCAAGTTCTTCAAGCTCATTGCTTAATTTCTAAGTATTGGCAGACATGTTTATGGAGAAGAATTCAACATCTTCTTCTTCATCATCTTCTTGTTTCATTACATCAACACGGAGAACTCTAACCGTATGGATGAAATCATTAGTGTTTAATGGTAATGGGTGTACTGTGTACGACTCGAACGGGAATATCGTTTATCGTATTGATAACTACGATCAAAAGTTGAAAAATGAATTTTATCTCATGGATGTTCATGGCAATGTTTTGGTTACCATTCTCAAGAAGGTTAGTTGGTATATCTGTTAAAAATCTTTTTCCTTATGAATTATTGCAGATGATACAAATATTACACCGTGTTTTACTTTTTGTTATAATTTTCGTCGCAGAAACTTAGTGTTGTAAAGTTTTGGGAAGGTTACAAATCAACAGATCAACTCGAAGGACGGATCAATAAGCCATGGTTTCAAGTGAAAAACCCTAGACTTTTCAAGGGAGATCATTGTGAAGTGTTATTGATTAAGGATGGAAACAACATTGAGTTAGAGAACACTTACAAGATTGCCGGAACGGCAACCGCTTTTAAGATTATAAATGAAGCGGAAGAACTTGTCGCGGAGGTTAGTGAACGAGCATTTTAGATTTTCTTTGCAATATATTCTTGATATTCATATGCATAATTCTAATCAAATTTTAACCATTTTTCCAGGTAAAGCAAAAGCAGTCGGTGTCCGGGATCACGTTAGGAGAAGATGTGATGACATTAATGGTAGAAGAAAATGTTGATCTGTCGTTTATAATGAGCCTTGTGGTTATATACTGTTTAATCCATCATAAAATGTGAAACAAAAACATATTCAGTATATGTTGTGAGAACTAATAAGATGTTGATGCATTTCATCGCAGAGAGATGACAAAGAATAAGCATTCCCCTGTTCTTGAAATGTGTAAAATCTGTATCGAGATATCCTTTATCAATTGTTTAATTCATTTTTTTTTTATCAAAAATGGAAGAATAAAAGTTGATTGTACCAATATTTGTTATCGTTTAAAGATTTCTTGTATTGTCAACCTCATATTTTACTAATTCAAATTATTGGTGTAGACAACATTAGTGGGAAATCATTATGTCAAGTTACAATCAAACTTCCTTGGTGACTTAAACTTTCATATAGCTAATAATGACAATGAACCTTCCTCCTCATCTGATGGTTGGGTGAATAGCTTAATAACAACTTGTGGCTTAGAAGACATAGGATATGTAGGAAAAAACTACATTTGGACCAATAACAACCTAGGTACTGGTACCAAAAAATCTAGAATAGACATGGCCATTGGCAATTCTAGTTGGTCTTTGAATTTCCCAATTTGTAAGTTGTATCACTTAAACCAAGTTGGTAGTGATCACAGTCCAATTATGTTAGTCACTAATGTCTCTACTCCTAAATGTTGGAAACCTTTTAAGTTCTTCTTAACTTGGATTAATGATGATTCTTGCTCTATTGTTATTGCTAATGCTTGGAAATCAAGCATCCATGGTTCTCCTACTTTCATCTAGTCAACAAACTGCACCTTGCTAGGAAAATGTTATCCTTGTGGAACAAAGAGCATTTTGGAGATATCAACCACAAAGTGGATCAACTTCAGATGAAGCTGTCTGAATTACAAACTAAACATCCAGATGCAGCTTTACCTAATGAAATCATCAGTTTCAATAATAATTTAAGCAAGTGGCACAAGATTAAGAGTGAGTTCTATCAACAAAAGTCAAGATAGCACTTCATCAAAGATATGCATAATAATAGAAAATACTTCCACACCAAAGTCAACAAAAGAAAAACATAAACAATATTGACTCCATACAAGATTATGACAACTCATGGCTGAATACAAGAGAAAAAATCTTCACTCATCTGACACATCACTTCAGAACCATTAGCACCACTACCTCTCCTTGTCTTCATGAAAGTTTATATTCGGTTATTACTATTATAATCTCATATGAATATATACCACTGTTAACAAGATTACATTCAAATAAAGAAATTCATGCCACACTTAAAAGCATGGAGAACTGGAGTGCTCCTGGTTCTGAAGGCTTCCAGGATGGCTTCTACAAGAGTCAAGGGCACATAGTTGGTGAAGATGTTTGCATGATGGTTAAAAAATTATTTGAAACCAAGTATATTCTTAAACAGATTAACAAAACCTACATAACACTCATCCCAAAGAAGAACAACGCTATATGTGCTAGTTATTTTAGGCCTATTGGATTGTGTAATACTTCCTACAAGATTATTTCCAAAGTCATTGTCAACAGAATGAAGCCAATTATGGAGAAGATTATTTTTCATTTCAATCATCTTATGTCTCTGGGAGACTTATGAGTGACAACATAGTAATTCCTCAAGAAATCATCCATTTCATGAAGAACAAAAGAGGAGAAACATGATGGCTTGCTTTAAATCTTGACATGTCAAAAGCTTTTGACAGGTTATAATGGTCTTTCTTAATCGAGGTTCTTCAATACTTTGGCTTTTTTAATGACTTATGTGACTTGATATATATCAGTGCATCAATACAACCTCTTTATCAGTACTTCTCAATGGCTCACCTTGTGAAGAAGTCACTCCTAAAAGAGGTATATATTAGACAAGGTGATCCTCTTTCACCTTATCTCTTCATTTTATCTATGGAATATCTTTCAAGATATCTAACCAATGCACTTCATGATAATTCCATCAAAGGTATTAAAGTGGCTACTCTTTCACTAGCCATTAATTATTTGCTTTTTGCAGATGATTGTTTGATCTTTACTCAAGAAAATATCACTTCAATTAATAATTTACTGGAACCTCTTCACAATTTCAGTACTTAATCAGGTGAAGTCATTAATTTTGCAAAGTCAGCAGTTCATTTCAGTTAGAAAACTAAACCTGAAGTTGCTAATTCTTTGACTCAAATTCTGGGAGTTAAAGTCATGAATTCAAAGGAAAAGTATCTTGGTTCTCCATTAATTCTTGGGCACTCAAAGCAGGAATCAATCAAATCCATTAAAGAAAACTTTGAAAGCAGATTCTCCTCTTGGTCAAGTACTTCTCTTTCACAAGAAGATAGAGGTACCATGGTCAAACATGTCCTCAACTCTGTCTTTATCTACCAAATGGGTACTTTCAAGCTTCCTAGCTATCTCTTACAACAACTCACTGCAATTGAAAGAAAATTTTTCTAGGGTCACAACAACAATAAAGGCTCAAATTCAATAGCTTGGATAAATGTTTGCAAGACTAAAGATCAAGGTGGTTTGGGATTCAGAGATTTGGAGAAACTAAACTTAGCTTTACTCGCTAAACTTGCTTGGAGAATATGCAGTGATTCTAGTAGCCTTATGTCACAAGTACCAAGAGGAAAATACTTCAAAGAAGGAGATCTCTTACATCAAAATACTTCAATCAAGATTTGTTCTTACACTTGGAATGGTAATACAAAATGCATTGAAGTTGTGAAACAAAATTACTTCATGGAAATAAATAATGGGAAGAATTCAAAAATCTGGAAGGACAAGCGAATTCCAGGCATAAATCATCCACCATACCCCATTAATGACCTTAGAGGTTCTATGAAGATGTATCTGAGTTATACTTTCCTGATTCTAATCAGTGGATATCAGTCTGCTCAACAGATTGTTTGATGCAAATACATCTATTAAAATTCAATCTTTGTTCATATACTGCAGCAAGGAAGATGTCATGCTATGGATGCCCTCAAAAATTGGTACATTTTCTGTCAAGAGCACATACAAAATGTTAAATCATAATGCCAATGAAGTCCAAGTAAATAAAGTTACCATCAATACTATAATCTGGAAGTCACTGTGGAAAACATAAGATGCAAATCGGGTCAAGCTTTTCATATAGAAGTGCATCAAAGGCATTAATTCTACTAAAACTTGAAGAGATCAATATAATTCAGAGGTTGAAACTCACTATGACATCTGTGGTCATGGTTATGAAGATATGTAGAATATTATTTTCACTTTTAAACATGCTATGGCTGTCTGGAGAGGTATTAATGTCAATATAGATGTTGTCAGAGAAAACTGAAGCTCAGTTGCAGATTGGGTCATCAGCTGGTTCTCTACCACAAACTCAAATATAGATCAAAGATGGTTGATTACTTTAATGGTTGGAATGTGGATATTGTGGAAATATAATTGAGAAGTTTTCTTCCAGGGAGTATCTCTAAAACCTCACACTACTGTGCATAAAATTCATTACCATATAGCTTCGCATATGCATTGCATTAATCCATCCCAATCTACATTAACTGATGCTAGCATGAACATCTCTAACTGGAAACCTTCCAATAATGGTGTTGTTAAATTTGATGTAGATGGTTCATATAATAAAGATACTAATATTTTTGGAACTGGCGTTGTCCTGTGCAACCATATACGTACATTCCTTCGAATCAAAGGGAGCAATGGAGATGGAGCATTGAATCCAGAAGCAGTGGAATGCATGGAAGTCAGAGAAGCTCTTTCTTGGTCTAAAGAAATGAAGTATTTGAGAATCCATATTGAAGCTGATGCCAAACTAGTTATTGACACCATTAATGGGAACATTTTACTCATTCAATGGGAGAATAGGAATTTAATAAAGGAGATAAAACACTTAGTCTCTAGTTTTTATTTTTGTGATTTTATTCATGTAAGCCGAGATGATAATCAAGTGGAAGATGCTATAGAAAATCATGTTAGGCAGTCAGCAATGCCAATTTTATCAGTTGGAAACTTTAATCCAGGAATTTGTGGCCTTATGGAAAAAGATCACAATCCCTGCCAATCTAAATAAAAATTTTCTTTATCAAAAAAACAGTTACAATCAAACTACCTCTACTCGATTCCGGTATCAGAATTAAAATATCAAGAACTTTGATTTGAAATTGGGCTGACTCACGAGGTAGATTTTGGGCCGTAAAATACTAATTTTGAATCATATTGTAGATTTTGAGTCATGTGGAAATATCATAACATAGGTTTCGAGTGTCATTTAATGTAGTCAATATCGGTTGTACCGGTAAAAATTGTCGCTAAGGGTTGAGGGATAAAAACGGTCACATCAACGATACATACTGATATATCGGGTTTACTGACACACTGATAACATCTGTAAGTGCAATTTGGTAGAATAATCATATTGTTCCTTTGTACCCTTGGAATCTCAATCTGATTCAGTTAATAAGTAATTTGCATCAGCCTACTGATTCCAATGTGGATTAAAATTAGCTAAGACGATGGTGAAAACGAAGGAGGAATAAATAATGGAATTGGATTGAATTTTTACAGTGAAACATTTGATCTTGAGATTTATCATATGGCACCAAATTCTTTAGATTAAAAATAAATATCTAAAACTCTAGTCTCAATGATGTACCACCAATAAAAATCGATATAATATTTTGTATAGGTGTATTGGACTCGTCAGATATGATACTGATACACGGTATTAAATACTTTGGTATCGCATAAATATTTGAGCCATGATAGGCATTTTGGACCACATGACTCATTTTCGGTCACCATGCAAATAATAGATCATGAGGTAAACTTGGGTCATAATATAAGTATTGGATGATTTGGAAAAATATGGATCATATGGAAAAAATTTGGGTTATATTACACAGATTTCATATGACGATTCTGATTTTAGTTAATTAAGCATCTAGTTCATTAGATAAATTCGACATTACCAATGAAGCAAATTCTTATTCTTTTAGTAAAAACTGGTTACAAGGAAGTTCTGGTTATTTTCGCAGACTTTGGGGTACAATTTTAATTTCCTATCAAAACAATATTAATTTTGTATGATTGGAATATTTTGGACCACGAGGCAGATTTGAAGTCACCAACTCACAATATCAAAGGGTTCGATTTCGAATCACAAATTTTGACACAAGAGGCATATTTTTGGAAAATATTTGTCGACTACATATTTTGTATAAGTGTGATGGATTTTGAGACACGGTGTTCAACATGTCTAATATATGTCGTCACTACAAGAAACTTAACCTATTGTAACACCCAATAGTTTTGGCATAAACCATACTAGTGTCGCGATAATTCATGTAGCAAGAAGTCTATTGCTTCACCCACTCTTTATTGTTGTAGCAAGAGATTATAATTTTTTCCACACTCTTTTCATATTTATGCTATAATTGTGTGGACAAAATTTCATTTTGCAGTAGCAAATTATAGCTTTTAGCAAATTATAGCTTTTAGTTGCACCTATATTGAAGGTGTGATAATATATGATGTAACAATAGTGGATTTTCTGGTAGTGTGTGGTGAAAATTTTCAATTTTACACAAGGTTAAATTTAGGTCATGATGCAAATTTGGTGGATATTAAGATTTTTTATTTTTTGTCGTTTTTAAATAGACAAATTTTTAGACCACAAGAAATCTTAGACCCAATGAGTTCACTTGGATCACCTAATAGTCTTTCAGTAAGTCATGGTACACATTTGTTTTGTATCACCAGGTAGATTTTACATCACTTTCGCAATATTTTCTCAGGGGCAAGATTTTAGGTCGTAACTTTTTATTAGAGGCAAGATTTTAGGTTATGATGCAAATTCCAGATTAAAATATGTGGCCAAGGGTAATTTATTAGGTTATTTGATACATTTGAGTCATGAGGTGGATTTTGGTCAAGTAGGTATATTTTGGGTCACATACCATTTGGATTATTGTGGTAAATTTTGGTTTACCATGTTGTTATCAGATTCAGTGGAAGATAATTTATGTATGGTGAGGTAAATTTCAGGTCATGCTAAGGAAGAGTTATTTTTTTATTTTGTATAAAAGTAACCGAATATGCGTTTGGGTCGCCAAAATTTTCAAATTACAGTTTGGGTTACAAGATCGTGGCCGTTGATAAAATCAGTTATATCATAAAATGACCGAAATGACCTTAACAGACACCTAATTTTATAAATTAAACCATATGGATCTTCACAAATCAGGAAAACAGAGAGTCAATGTTTCTTCAACACAACCAAACTCCAAAATTTGATCTTGTTTTGATCATGTTTTGATGTTTAGCTTTAAATTTCTTTTTGTTAATAAGATGGACATATGCAGTGAAAAGATAGTGTTAAGAAAAATATTATAGAAACTAAGATCAACGAAGAAGAGTATTTAAGTGATGGTATGTTGATGTTTGCCGTAAATAATGAAGAACACATGGTTGATTTCGTTGAAGTTTATCGCTGAATTGAAACCCAAATTCCAAAATAAATTAATTAAAAATGTAAAATTGTCAATTATAATGAAAAACAATCTGCATACTTCACGAATTAGCAAAAGAAATTGAAGCATGATAAACCCCAAAATTTCTCAAGAACCCCAATCAGAAGAAATCCCCAAATTAACATTGAAAAACTTTAATTGGGCAATTTAAGTTCAAACACACTTGCATGAAATGAATCAACACAAACCCATTTAGTAAAATTGACAGAATTTAAGGAAAAAGTTATGAATTTGATCTATAAATAATGAGGGAATTAGGTTAACAAAAATAAAACTGGAATTTATTTTGTTGTATTATAAAGGTAAATTCAAACCAACAGGAGTTCATCCATTCATCGTCTTCTTCTTCTAGTTATGCTGTTGAAATACAAAAAACCTTGTTGCGTCTTCTTCTTGAGCTCCAATTATGTTTCTAATTAGGGTTTTCTAAAAAAAGTTATCGAAGGTTTCCAATAAATTGAATTTGGTTTTAATCTAGATCCGATTACAAAAATCTCAACTGATTATTATGGACAACTCCTCAAATTACTTCTTTACTAAATTAAATTGAGTTTCCAAGGGTACAAAGGAGGAATATGATTAGAAAGAAGGATTTTGTTTACAAATTTTATGATATAAGTAATTTTTTCTACCAACTACGCTTACTAATATTATCAGTGTATCGGGTCAACCCGATATGTCGGTTTGTATCGCCAATGTGACCGTTTTTATTGGTCAATCCTTGTATCTTCGATATTTTAGATATCGTAAAGGTTTTTCCCGATACACAATAAAAACCGATAATATCGATCGGTACAACTGATATTGAGTACCTTGATGCGGCCAAGGGTAATTTATTGGGTCATTTAATTAATTTTGTGTCATGATGTAGATTTTGGTCAACTAGGCCCATTTTGGGTCACATACCGTTTGGATTACTATGTTAAGTTTTTGTTTATCATTTAGTTTTTGAGCTCTGGGGCAAATAATTTATTTGTGATGAGGTAAATTTTGGTTCATGAAGATTATTTGTTGGTGAAGATTATGAATAAAAGTGACAACTTCTGTGCCGAGAAATCTTATGTTTTTTTTTTTTTTTTGGTAAAGGGTATACATCTAGCTTAGTGTAGTAATTTATCGTTTAAATGGCAAATTTTAAGTCCAGAGGAAGATTTCAATGTACATGGCTCATTTTAGATGGCGTAGGAATCAAAAGACATTGAGTTAAAATTATCCAACGTGTAATTTTCAGGTTTTGGATCACAAGAAATATTGAGTGTCTCGATGCGAGATTTTGAGACACAATGTAAATTTTGTATCATGATGAGTTAAAATTGAGGTTTTTGGATTTTTGAGACACAATGTAAATTTTGTATCATGATGCAGATTTTGGATTACGTCGTAGATTTTATATCATGGGGTACCGTTCTAACTAGTATATCTTTTTATAGCAGCGCATAAAAGATTGTTTTCATAAATTTAGCATGTTTTTCGAAACCCTTTTAAACAAATCAAAGTTCAAAATTCTTTTGGCAAACTTAGCTCAAAATTCTTATTAGCTCCAATTGAAAGGAAAATTCTGTTGATTAAAGCCAATTTCAAACCCAATCCAGCAATATGAATATTTTCGCCACTATAAAAATCAAACTTAGAAAAGAGAAGTACTGTAGTAATTTTAATTTATATGAAGAAAAAAAAAAGGATTCCGCAACGTTTTTTTAATAAAACTGAAAAGTTAAGTCACGGAAAGTTCCTTGAATAAGCTCCCCACGTACAATTGAAATCCTCCACGCACAATCGAGTCAGATAACACATGTATATATTTGCTAATAATTGGACTTCAAGAATATTTAAAGTCGCAGAGACTAGAGCAAACTAACGTTTGAGTGATCCGAAACGCCACTATAAAAATCAAACTTAGAAAAGAACGGATATAATTTTTTTGTTTTATATTAAACGGTCCCCCTGGTAATACCGGTCCCCCATTAGCATCCATGAGATAACACGTCAAAAAAACCTTTTTATTACAAACTTTCTGAAATGTATATTTTAGAAATAAATCAATTAATGGTGGGTTTGGATGTAGAATTTTAAAGGTGAAATTTATGGGTCCAGGGGATTTGCTAGAATTATGTTTCCTTCTATATGTTTGGTTGCCCGAATCCTTGGAATCACGTTTCCTACGGGATTCAGTTTTCCAGCAAATCCTTTATATGGAGTCCGACCCCTCCCCCTAAGATTTGTTGGGAAACTTATCTATGGATTTATGGACCTATGTTTTTTTTAAATCTAAATCTCATATATGTGCAATTTTAAGATTTGTGGGTAATGTCAAACGGTACAAAGACTTTAATACAAGAAAACTCTATAAATCCTATGATTTTTAATTGAGTTACCAAACACACAATGAATTTACATGAATCCCAGAATTTATAATCCCATGGGATTATAAATTCCTGGAAACAATGAATTCTTCAAACAAACCCACCATAAGTAAAAAACGCTCTCTTCTCACTTCTCTCTCCTAAGAAAAAAAAAAGAAAAAAAAAAACTCTAAAGCTTCTTCATCTTCTTGCTCAGATTTAGTCATTTTGGGCTAGATCTGAGCAAGGATTTTCTGTTTTTATGAATAAAAGTAGAGTAATTTGTAGTTTTAGGTTTTGTTTTTGTTATTTTTGGTGTCTATGGACACATTTCTATTCTCTTCGTCTTTGGGACGATTTTCTCTTCGCTCTGATAGCGATTCTCTCAAATCTCCATGGTGTTTCTTGGCTTGCTATTTTCGATTCATCAAGAACATCAATGATTCTTCTCGGATTCGCTTTGGATTCATCTTCAACAAGAGGGATTTAGGGCATCCGGATTCGTTTGGATCTACAAGATTTTGGGAAAATTACTCCATTTTATTTGGAGCATCTCTTATTGAAGAAGAATATAATTATTTCAAATGGTCGGAGTTGATTCCGGTTCACACCATCTTTCGTCAATACTACTGGTACAAAAATTGGATATCTTAGCGGTGCATGGCTCTTTCTCTTCGCGATGTATTTGCAATTGGTGTCATAATTTGTATTTGGGTTTTGATTATCTTGTATTTTGGTGTTTTTGATAATCTTATAAGTAATCATGTAATCACTATTTTAGTTTGAATGAATTGAAATGTGATTTTCCAAAAAAAAATGAAAAATGAAAAAAATGAAAAAATTAAGATTAGTACTTGTACAGTACTAACTAAGAGCATCTCCAAGAGAGGGTGGAGGTTTTATTTTTTCATGACACATAGGATTTTAGACCCTCATTTACATTAAATTCATCTCCAATAGTGGGTCATAGAAAATAGGAAGGGTGTTAAAATAAATATTAAGGTCTTGGAGAAGGTCTTATTTAGACCTTGAGAATGACCTCCACATCATCATTTTAACTATTTTTTAATTTTTTAATTTTTAAATAAATTGTTATAAATCAATAGGAAAGAGAGAATCAATTTTATCATTATCCAAAACAACAAATTTTTAAAATAAGACCTCATACTATTGGAGATGGTTCATGAGCAAAACATTATTATTTTTGCCACATACATATGACCCCATAAATAAGGATCTAAATAAAAATTCCACATAAAATTTTTAACACTCACTGTTGGAGATGCTTTAAGAGTCTCATATCGATCTGGATGATGATGCCGTAACCATGGGCACCACCGTGTACACATCAGAATCACTGTTTTTAATAATTTATTTCGAAAATAATAATAATCCAATATTCGATTCTCATTTATGATTTTATTCTGATTACTTAATAATAATAATTAAATTAATCAAAACAGTAAATTATCAATTAACTTTCCGAATTCCTAGCATTTATAAAATAAACCTCTTGAGCCTCTCTTTCTTCTCTCATTTCCAAAAGAAAAAGAAAAAGAAACTTCAAATTTCTTGTAGGTTCTTTTTAATGGCTTCAAGAATACATCCTCAAGCCTATCTCTCAGCCTCTTCATCTTCATCTTCATCTTCATCATCCTCTTCTTCTTCTTTTTCTTCTTCATGTATAACATCAAAAAGAGAAGTATTCACAATATGGATGAAATCCTTAGTAATGAATAGCAACGGTTGTACTGTGTTCGATTCGAATGGCGAAATCATATACAGGATTGATAACTACCACAAGAAATGTAGTAACAAAGTTTATCTCATGGATCTTAGTGGAAATATTCTATCAACTATTCTTAAAAAGTTAAATCAAATGTTTATTATTAATCCCATTTATTATTAATCAAATGTTTACTATTAATCAAAGGTAAATCAAATCCCATTTCTTGATTTTTCATGTTCCACGCCTTCTATGAATATCCGTTGTAAATTCCTAACGGTTTACTTTCATTTTTCTGTAGAGATTAAGAATGTTTGGGACGTGGGAAGGTTATAATGGAAGTTATTGCTCCAAGGTTGATCAAGAGAAGCCATGGTTTCAAGTTAGAAAACCTTTTAGAGTTTTAAATAAAGTTCATTACAATGTTAGTGTTTCAATGGGGACTTCAAATAATTCATTCTATACAATCCAAAGGTTGGATAGTAAGATGGGTTGCAAGATACTAGACCAAGCAGGAAATGTTGTAGCAGAAATGAAACAAAAGAAATCAAGATTTGGTGTTGGGTTAGGGGATGATGTTTTGACATTAATGGTGGAATCAAATATCGATCATTCACTAA
This sequence comes from Papaver bracteatum, assembly GCA_023529315.1. Classification (NCBI taxonomy): domain Eukaryota; kingdom Viridiplantae; phylum Streptophyta; class Magnoliopsida; order Ranunculales; family Papaveraceae; genus Papaver; species Papaver bracteatum. The sequence goes on from JAJJWX010004999.1 coordinate 61,417, forward strand.
TTTTTGAAAAATATATGACAACGGGCATGAATAGTAAAGGTGGGGAATTTATGAAAGATTTTTGGTCCCCCAATTCAAGTTATAAAATTGTCATTTTCTCATATATAGGGAGGGGTAGTTGGTTGATGGTGCATATGCGGACTATGCACCAAGTAAGCTTCATAGCTTAGCCGGAAGAGTATAAATGATGCCTAAGGCTCATTTATAGTTGCGTAGCCTCGCGAAGAGGGCATTTGATGCTTAGGCATCGTTATGCCATATTGCGGACTAAACATGCATCACTTGGATGCATTTCGACGGAACGACTTATACGGACTATTCCATTTCCATTATTGCTTGGCCACAGCCATGCAAACGAGTTGGATTAAGTTTCTGTCCCTTCGTGGATGAACTACGGTCTGTGCTTGATCCCTTTAGAGTAGGGAAGGGTACGTATGCAGCCACAATGAGTTAATTGCACCATTTCCGGTCCATCACTTTGTCGTTCATATCATCTAATTTAGAGGTGATTGCGGAATTTTGACCTTTCATATCATCTGGCTCAGTAGCTCGATGCAAGGGATGATTGTGTCCAAACTTGATAAGGCAAGTTGCATTCCATTCACTGGATGCTCATACTTCCTATCAAGGCGTTCAACATAGGCTAAAAACCCGAGTGTAATAATTTAGCTCAAGAGGAGTCCATTTTGTTGGGAAACGACCCAAAGATCAAGACATGTTGATATATAGATTCACATGGTCACAAGAATTTAGTCAAATTCCATCATTTATGGCCTCAAAAGGTTGTTTTAGCCATTTTAAGAAAGTTCTCGCTTTATTAATAAACTCTTTGCGGAACAAGGGTAAGTTGGAACGGTGTGGAAGCTAAGTTAGCTGCATCATTCTCCACGAGCATGCTTGCAAGGGCAAATGGACGTGTGTTTGCCTAGCTTTAAGGCTCGGATCGTAGCTTCATCATGGCGCATCGGGAAAGTTATGGCCTGCGGGGTAACGCGCCAAAGGCATAATTTTCCGGTCCGTCACAACAAATGTATGAGGAAACTAGTTTTGGCTAGGGATTCCAAAGGCTACATCATGTGTACAGTTTAGTTAAAGTGGATTTCCTCCTCCCTCCATCAGTGGATCTCGAGTTGGAGAAGGTACTTGGTCACATGCCTCAGATATAGTTCATTAGGTTTTCACCAGGGACAACACTAATGGATTTCCTGGATAAAGTGTTTCAGCTAATGGATTTCCTGGATGATAGTGTGTTTTATTTATAGTGCATAGTTTAAAGCAACTATGTCTTTTGATTTTCAGTTTTTGAAAATTGTAACTGTACGTAATCTGTACCTTTTTCATTACTCGATTGAGCATTGCCAAAGTGATGCTTTGAGTGTGATGAAAAAAATTTAAGGAAATTTGTTATTTACATTGGCATCATTAATTGAAATGGACTCTTCATCTTTCCAAGTCATCAGTAGTGGTAGTGATACTTAGTTATTCCGGTTAAAATTTGGTATTTTCTCGGCCATTATGTAACTCTGTTAATCGTAACAGTGTAGTTTATCCGGTCACTATCTTTATATGATTGAGGTATGCCTCCTTTCGAGAGAAATAAAAAGAGAGCTTTTCGAGAGGCTGGAATACAGTTTTCTGGCCTCCAATGTTAGTTTCAAATTAACTTTGTTGATATATACTCCTATTCTAGAAAAGCAAATATTTAATAGCCGTCCTTTAGTGTCGAGAATAATGCTCCAAGCATGTGGCCGATGCGGTTGCGATGTGGTCATTTTTAAACTCTGACACGTACTATAAAGTAGTACAGTAAAAAAAATAAAAAAACAATTTTATTACCACCTAACTATTTTTTTTTCTTTTTTAAACTTTCTATTTTTTTCTCAAAAAGTATAATAGTTAAGGGTATTTGGAGGGACAAGTTTTTTAGAAAAATTGGTGTTAAAATATAAAGAGGGTTTGTATCTGGCCCTACCACATCATAGTCGGGGCCGTTTTCTACCCTCTAATCTTACATTCAAATTAGTTTTTGGCTTTTCCAAAGATCCATCCTTAGGCTCCCTCCAAATAACCCATATTGCTGCTCCGGGAGGGAATCCTCCCCCAGTTAAATGGCCCACAACTTACAAGATCCATACAAAATACCCATTTTCAGATAAGCCATTTTATGCACCTTCCCCGGAACTTTGTGCTTACACTTTATAGCATCTAGCTCTAGGGTGTAGTACCGTAGTAGGGTTACGGGTAGGCTTGAAACACATTTTTCATATTGCCGCCCGTCTAAACCGACCCTTTATTCCTTGATTACACCTACCTGTATGAGATCATATAAAGAGATTTGGTCGGCCCAACAAATGATATAGCAGCTTGACTGTCCAGTTTCCTAACCTCTAGAAAATAATTAATGTTTAATTACTTTATTATTACATTTCCAACCATTTCATCGGGAGAACAAAATAAACTTCAAAGGAAAATTTAGAGTCGCACAGACTAGACACTAGATAATGTTGGGTTCTAAGAGAAGAACAAAACTATGAAACGCCACTATGAAAATCAAACTTAGAAATGGGAGAGTAGTAATGTTATTTAATTTCTTAATTTATATTAAGAGGAAAAAAAAGATTTAGCAACGTTTTTTTTTTTTTTTTTTTTTTTTTATTATAGAATTGAAAGGTTTGAACCGAGAAGGTTCCATGAATAAGCCCCCCACGTACAATTGAAGTCCTCCACGCACAATCGAGTCAGACAACAAGCCAAAACCTTCTTACTATTACAATTTTCTGAAATGTATATTAATTACGATTAAGTAAGTACTTGTACAATATACTCACTAAGAGTCTTAGATCGATCTAGATCATGCCTTGAGCATAGCACCACCGTGTACACATCAGAATCCCTGTTTTTAATTATCACTATTTGAAAGAGAGAAAAAAAAAAATCCAATATTCGATTCTCATTTATGATTTTATTCTGATTATTAAATGATTAAAATAGTTAATCATAATTAAATAACTTGCGAAATTCCTGGCATTTATAAACCTCTCGAGCCTCTCTTTCTTCTCATTTCCAAAGAGAACCAAAAGAACTTCAAATTTCTTATATATTTTTTTTTAATGGCTCCCAGAGTACATCCTCAACTTCAAGCCTCTCTCCCAACCTCTTCATATTCATCATCATCTTCTTCTTCATGTATAACTTCAAAAAAGGAAGTATTTACAATATGGATGAAATCATTAGTAATGAATAGCAATGGTTGTACCGTCTTCGATTCAAATGGTGAAATCATATACCGGATCGACAACTACCACAAGAAATGTAGCGACAAAGTTTATCTCATGGATCTTAGTGGAAATGTTCTATCAACCATTCTTAAAAAGGTAAATTAAACACATCATTATTAGTTTTCCATTTCTTGATTTTTCATGTACCACACCTTTTAGGAATTTACGTTGCGAATTACTAACGGTTTTCTTTCAATGATCTGTTTTTATAGAGATTGAGAATGTTTGGAAGGTGGGAAGGTTATAGTGGAAGTTATTGCTCTAAGGCAGATCAAGTGAAGCCATGGTTTCAAGTTAGAAAACCTTTTAGAGTTCTAAATAAAGTTCATTACATTGTTAGTGTTTCAATGGGGTCTTCAAATGATTCATTATATACAATCGAAAGGCTGGACAGTAAATTGGGTTGCAAGATACTGGACCAAGCAGGAAACGTTGTTGCAGAAATGAAACGAAAGCAATCAAGATTTGGTGTTGGGTTAGGGGATGATGTATTGACATTAATGGTGGAATCAAATGTCGATCAGTCACTAATTTTGGGACTTATCGTTGTACATGGGTTAATTCATCACAAATTATGAAAATCCATTTGAATCCATTAAATGGTCATGTGTAGTAGCTGAATAGATGAAGATCCTTAGTTAAATAGATGTGTCCCATGTACGCGTCATGGAGATGGCCAGTGTCGATTTTAAAGAGAGTTCTTGTAAAATTTTTGATCATCACTAATGAAAATGATGATCATTACCAATTTTGTAACTTAGATTTTATTATTAATTAAACAAGAAATAGAACTCCTAATTAATGTCTTCTTTGGTTGTTTAAAATTAATCGAGTTCTCTAAGAGAAAAACAAAAAATCAATCTCCCATAATCGGGTGAACATTCACATGTTAGATGTACACTAGTTTCTAACAAAAATAACAACTCATAATGATTATTATTGCTAGTTTTGTAGTTTTGAGATTTTATTCAATAAGTATATATCACGCCAATCTCCTATTTTATTATTTTTTTGTAATCTGTTAAAAATTAACTTAATACAATACAGTGTTTCGTAACTATTATTAAGTCAAGTAAAAATCATGCATGACAGGGATTAAAATTTGGGGGATTTAAAAAAATGCCCATGTGGGGAAATGTATTTAAAAAAATGCCCACGTTTTTTTCATTATTCATTTAATGCCCACGAATTGACCTTTTCCTTCCCGTTTTTTTGAAAAAACGGTTAACAACGTTTAATGCCTAGGTGGCAGATACTCTACTCTGTAAAAAGACATACAAACCCCTAACTCGTAAGTTCTATCAAATTGAGTTTAAAAAGTGAGTCAGCACCGAGTTAAATCTGGGCTCGTTCATCTTCTTTCAGGCTTTAAAGCAAACACTTTATATGCAATTTCATGTTCACCACGTTCTGCGTATAATTACTCAAACCAATTCGACCTGCAGCTTAAGCTAGAAGCACCACACAAACTGAAACCCCTTATTTACCCAAATACTCAACAAAACCCATGTCTTCAATAGATCAATTCACTTCTTATTTCTGGTCCGACGCTCCTCTCTGTGAAATTGTACCAAGCAGATAGTGTGCGATGAATAACTCCCCATTTGTGTATTATTGTCTCCTTTTATAGATCAATTTCTTCAAGAAAACTACCTGCAAATTCGAATTAAAGTAAAACCCATCAATCTGATTTCAATAATTTCCTAGTGATTCTCGACAAAACCCTCAAATTCATTTCGAACAACCCTAAATTCTTCTCTAATCTCAATACCTATCACCAGCAACTCGACTCATTCTTCAATCAATTTCAGGAACCTAATCTCTATTATCATCTTCTTTGAATAATGAATACATATTCAAATAATTCTTCCATGTCTTCTCGATTTACTATTGAACTCAAGAACGAGCTCCTAATCTCATTAATAACTTCTCACATGAACAACATCTCCATCGATCTCATCAATTGAACACAGATCCCATTTGTTTCACAAAACATGAACAAATAAACCATAATCTCGAATTGAAAGGATTTACAAAACCCATGTCTTCAACTAGTTCGAATCCTCATGTAAATCGTAGTAATCAATAGCATCAGATCCCATTTTTCAACTGAATTTTCATCATGAAACTCCATCAATTCTTCATCCAACTCGAAGCTAAATTAGCCTGCAACTTAACCTTAAAATCACCACACAAACTCGAGCAGTTGTAGATATACTCAATTGAAAAAAAGAAAGAAGAACAAGAGCGTTTTGCAACCCTAGCTCTATCCCTGGTTGGTTCTGTATTGTGTAGAAGAGGAGGCGATGAACATATGTATTCGGTCTTGTAAGGATGTTTTTGTAATTGCAACATAAAAAATTGACAAAGTAAACGACAATTGACTAACTAGGTGGGTCCAGACGGAATCACAAACGGCATGGGCAATAAATAAATAAATAATGAGAAAAACGTGGGCATTTTTTTAAATGCATTTCCCCACATGGTCACTTTTTTAATTTTCCTTAAAATTTTTGGTTTGAATCTGAAACTAATTTGCAGAATAAATTCTAACGAAAATAACAACGGGAGTAAAAAACATTTTGGTGTTCGAACTCTGTTCCACATGGCATTTAGAACAACTAACAATCTTGTAAAGCCACTTAGAAGATGGCAAAAGACAGCATGGGTCTATCTATAAGAAGAGTTAGGTGCCTGTCTTTTTCTCGTAATTCTTTATCCGGTAACTCAATTATATCTTTTTTTGGTAACTCAATTATGAAGGAGGATCCCTTTACATGCCTATGGTTACATTATCTCACATTTTGCATGTTTTTTTGTGAATAAAAACCAAATGATAGCGTATTTGAAGCTAAGATTTTGGGGATATGTTCTTCTTATAAAGATCTACATACCCACCAAAAATGGTTACATTCTGAAATATAAAACCTCATCATTTATCAATCTTAATTTAAACGGTTGAGAATTTGTCGACTTTCGATGGTTGGGTTTCGAAGTAGTAGATGGTAAAGTTATACGTTTCGGAATGTAACCATTTTTGGTGGGTATGTAGATCTTTATAAGAAGAACATATCCCCAAAATCTTAGCTTCAAATACGCTATCGTTTGGTTTTTATTCACAAAAAACATGCAAAATGTGAGATAATGTAACCATAGGCATGTAAAGGGATCCTCCCTCCTCAATTATATGGGAAACCATATGAGTAGGATTATGGAAATAGTTGATTTGATATTAATCATCGTCCAAATTCAAATATCCCCTACTCTTCTTGATTCAATCCGTGTGGCTGTGAAAAAGACACAAACCAAATAAACAAAGAAAAGAAAGATAAAGCAATAACTTAATTTGGTTCTAGTAATAACATAAGCAAAAGCTAGATTAGATAGGTAAATGATCATGCACAAAAATACAATTCTAAAAGACCCACCATGTTTGATTGTAGGGTTGGTTGGTCTGCACATCTTCACTGTGGTGGGCTTGTTTGAATTCCATTATCTATGAGTCAGCCACTGACTCACTCGACACATTCACTTTATACATTCTATCGTGTGCATAGACTCTCTTCTCTCATCTCACTGTCAAGGAAAGTTGACGCTCAAAGAGGGTTTTATCATTATGTGTGGCTGTTACACACCAACACTTTCCTTCAAGATATATATAATCGATCGGTACGATTCAAGTAGTGCATGCATCGGATCGGATCAATATTTACGTATGGCAGACGACATCGGTGGATATTTGCATTGGTTGTGAAAGTCCATGACATTCAATTCGAAGCTAATTGACAACTCGAAGTGAACATCGAAGCCTATCATATTACGTTCAATTTTCACTATGCAGTGCAGTTATTTGAGACTATTATCCTCCGCATTTGTCAAGCATGGTGGGCTTGCTCGTTACTGCATTATCACTCACTTAGTCACTTATTCATTTTATGCGTACATCCTCTTCCTTTCTTTTCTGTGAAGGGAAGTTAAGGCTAGAGGTTAATGAGTGGTTAATGGTGTTTTCCATTTGGAGAGGTTGGGTAGCTTAGAAACACCTCATCCGCTCGCATGTTTCTATACTTATGGATCACAACCTGTTATAACCGTAGTGGTCTACAATCTCTATGGACGTATCAGAACATCCCCAAAGCATTGAGTGGTACACCTGCAAGCCAAATAATTGGGGAACTCCCATAGCAATTTTGGTTAAATCGCCTGATTGATATCATTTCTCTTGGGGACCAGCCTAGTTATGGCCTAAGACTAAGTCATATGGTTTTCTAATCTAGCATCTACATTGGCAACTAGGACAACCTCCTAAGTATTATGATAGTGCTAATTTAGCATCTAGATGCGCTGAACAAACATTCCATGAAATTGCGCTGAATGGAACAGCGTAACCATCTCAGCCGTCGGATAAAAAAATAAATCAATATGTAAGATGATTTTGGTTGTGCTGAACCATTCAGCGAAACTATCTCGCTACTTATTCACATACGAGATATATCTAGAAAGAGAAGTAGTGTTAACAAATAGATAACGCTTTTTTTTTAATCTGCAACGCTTTTTAAACAATCTAGTAGCCAAATCTAGTCCATGGGACTTAGGCTCTAGCGCATCCTTTGATTTGGTAAGGAAAATTTTCACTATACAGATTTGTCTTATTTTTGGTGTTTGCCTATGAGTAAATAGAGACTTATTTGTCTGATTTTAGGAGTTAGACTATGAGTAAATATATAATAGCTCATAATATCATGTTCATTTGTCTGATTTTTGGTGTTATGAGTAAACAGAGAATAGCTCATAAAGTCTTCCATCGTTAGCCCAATAAAGAAAAACATATAACAACTTGCATATGCTGCCCCATGGTCAGTGGCAGAGCCAGGAATTCAGAAAAGGGGGGCTAAATTTTTTTTTCGCGCGTGAGATATATTACTGCTGGTCTTCTGGTATGGTAAGAAGGGTAAAAAAATAAGCGTGTTACCGTTGTATGGCAGAAACTGCAGCTATCCTTACTTCCATGGTTGTCGGACGTGCCATTCCTCGAAGCAAACTGCATCTCTATGATAGCAATGAACTGGCTAGAAAAAAATTACTTCAACTGATATTTTTTCGGAAACCTCTGTTGGAGTAGCTGGATACTTGGCAAGCATCGTTTTATACGCCCCATTTATATATAAGCTCGATTATTAAAAAGAAAACCATAATTACATCAAGTTTGCATGATAGAAAGTAACAAAGAAGCAAGTTGTAACTTCGAAGAATCCCTCTTTTTAATTAGCCCCTGCAGCAACATCTCTGAAAGATTTCTTTGGTTGTTGCACAGTCTTAGACGTTGAAGCCTTGTTTTGATCATCAACAGGTGTTGTTATTAGTTGATCAACAACAGAGATTTTCCTTTGTTTGCAGCAGCAATGCAACATCGTTACCAGCAAGCCAAGGTGTTGCAGTATCATCAGATAATGATGTTTTGTTCTGATCATTATTAGCAGCATCATATACCAAATATCAGTGGGAGTTCTTTCCCCATATATCATAGACGAAGAAAAAATGTGAATATTGTGAAACCCTAAGTTTTCCTACCAGCTAAAACAACCGGATCAAATGATTGGATGATTGGTGGACTAACTTTCCAGATATGGTGGACTAAATTGGCGGAAATGGTTGACTAACTTGCTAAAAATTACTTTTATTAGGGGTAATTAACTAACTAGGAGATGTTTTAGCATAAAAAGGAGGGGGGGCTACAGCCAGGTTTAGTCAACCCTTGGCTCCGGCCTGTCCATAGTGCATGGTGACTCACTATAGTCTGCCGCGGACAGCCGTGGTACGTAAGATCCAATACAAAGTGACAAGACTAAATAAATTAGTACTTTTCTCCCTAATAATTAACAAGAAATCAAAAGGTAAATGAGCACAAATTATAAAATCAGGTTGGCTAACAACAACAAAGTTAAGTACGGACAATATGTCCTTCATTAGTCTAACTAATAAACAAATCAGATTGCATCAGTTTTTCTTAATTCTCACATTTATCTAAATATTCTTTAATGGAGCTCCCCTTTTGGAGCCACCCTTTAGTACTCTAAGCCAAGAACTATTGGGAGCACTAAGAAAGAGGGGGGGCACCCGAAAAGACAATTTCTTTGATTTAGCTCAACTGGCTAGTAGAGTGAAATCTGTTGTGGGTAAGTTCATTCGTCCTGTCACGCCGCATTTGTTTAGCTTTAGGCCTATTCCTATGCACAAGGTTAACAAAACATGTTCGACATACCAAGTGGCATGGAAAATAAGTTGTGGCACTATGGGAAAATCATTCAGCGACATAATTTTTAGCGAACGAAATAAGTAATATCACCAGCGATAAAGTCTCCATCGCCAGCATTACCATGAATATCGCTCGACATAAAATCTAGCACCAACGGCAAGTTCTTTGTCACCTATAAATAGGTAATTTACAAACTAAAAAATTAGACCAAAATTTTTATATAAAATTTTTCTCTATTTCTCTCTTTCTCAATCTAATTTATTTTTTCAATTTTTCCCAAATGGCACAATTTCAAACCCAACTTGATTCGGCAACACAACTTGATTTTTCTGGTGTAGTGCTTTAAGGTGCCGTTAAGAAGATATGTGATAGTTATAAAGAAATAGGTAAAAGCAAAGATGTCTTCAAGTTTAAGATATTAACCAAGCCAAAACTGCAACTAAGAAAAGGCAAAGAAAAGTTCAAGGAAAGGAAAATCAAGGAAAAACAAATTTGAAAACAAATAGGAAGATAAAGAATGGAAACTCTGTTCATGGGCGCATTGATTGGAAGTTTATGAAATGAAGATAAACAAGATGAAAAACATTTTCCCAAATTTTTATTTTTAAAGTCTATATATTTCAAATTATTATTTTCTAGTTTTATGCTTTGCAAAATTACTATTAATGATTAATTCGAAGGTTAATGAATTTGAAAATCTGACTCGTATTGTTGAAAATTAAACTTAATGCTATTGTTAATTCAATCTTACATTTTAATTAGAGTTACATTTTAGTTTAAACGAAAGTAAGACAAATATTAATACTTAATACTTGGACTTAAGTTGACAATTAATAAATTAAAACATAAATATTGGATTATATTTGGGCAACACTCATAAAATCTCGAACCAACTTCCAAATTAGAAGTCTTTTTCGTTGATGCGACGATATTCCGCACGCCATCTTTGTTCAAGTTCCATCATGGTTTCACCATCCCTCATGCTTGGACCTTCTTGCTGAAGTAAAACAAGATACATACTAGCTTATACAGTGAAGCGATGAGACAACCCTAAACCATCACGATTGTTGAGGTTCATTGTTTGGTCTTGAAATTTTTCAAATATCCGTTTCCCAAAATATTTGGGGACGGAATGTGTAGCGCCCCCAAAGATAGCAGCTGACTAATCGAAGAGATTAACTAAATAAAGAGGCACCAAGGATCTAAATAATATATACTTAAGCATTCAATTAAGAAATCTGCTACAAAACTTAACCCAGAAACTAGCCCCGCTCTGAAATATATATATATGCAAGAAATCCTCTCAAATGATACATATAAAATAGTCTTTTGGTTTACAAATAGAATATACAACATAATAAACATAGCAGAAGTTAACCAACTAACGGACTCAACTCCTCGAAGCTTCCGCTGCGCAACTCTGATCTGTGTCTGAAACTGAAAGTGGGAAAAGGGTGAGCACATATCATTACTGAAAGAGGTGCCTAGTAGGAATAAAATATAACTTCCAAGTAATCATTAGAATGATTTGGAAAATAATCCATGTTCTCCAAAAACACTAAAAAAAAAAAAATTCACAGAGATAAACAATCATGTATATGGAACTAGCTCCTTCTTCAAACAATTTATAATATTGGTCTTGACCAATTCCTTACACACGTAATAGCATATATATGATGTCGACCAATTCCTTACACACCTAATAAGCATAAAATCTCGAAAGTAAGTAGATATAAATGCAGGAGCGTATCATATATATACCACAAATGGGAATTCCTATTTCCCAAGCATTTAGATGGAAATTCTTATTTCCCAAACATTCATAAAGACAAACAAAGCATTACAATTCCTTTCCAAGAAATGGAAAGATTAATATAATGAACAGTACTTTCAGAAATTAAAATAAAACAATGCATGGAGTACACAATCAGACAATGCATGAGTTTGTTAAACATAACTTTTGTAAAAGAAAACAACAATAATCACAAAAGAGTTAAATGTAAATTCCCGCCTCTTTCGATGATAAGCCACGCCTACCTCGAGATCCATGATTCACTGGTTCATCCTTTGAATCAAACGTTGTTAATAAAGACTAACTGTTAATCGCACAAGCACTCTAAGAATATAGCCAAAATGGCTCATACAAGTCTATCTAATGGTTCTAATCCCATTTACGGTTCTGCACCTTATTATTATCTATCTTTAGCATATCTAATGTTTAATAATTCAATTAGGTTGGGTCTATAGTCCATTAGCTAAGTCTTATGAATATCTACAACTTTGTAGAAGGAATAAAAGGTCAATTCGGACTAGTCCAAATAATCAATTATAGAAGGAGTCTAAATAATCAATTATAGGAAAAACTAGTCCTGAACCCAAGTCCACTAAACCAGCCCATTAACCTAAGGCTTGATCCAACTGAGTTAACTAACGGTCACTAATAGTCAACGTATGGTCAGAGGGAGTCAACTAACGGTCAACGTCTAATCAAGGTTAAAGTCCTGGTCAAATGGTCAAAGGTGAAACCTAGTCAAGGTGAACTGAACGAGTTATGAGTCAAACCGACTCAACTCAGGTTACCAGTTCAACTCGACTCAGTCAGATTAACTGAGTTAGCTAAACAAAACTGAATCAGACTAAATAAGCTCAGTCAGAAAGGCCAAGGGTTCTTCTCACGTAGTTGCAACTCTAAATCTAAAACTCTACTCAAGTTCAACTTCAATCTACTCATTGCATCAATTCATTCATTCAAATTATAACTCAAATTTGATTTATAAAGATAACACAACCTATGCGCAACAGTAGAAGTTGCAAGCTTTCACTGCTAGCACTATCTTCAGTCCTACAACTCCCATTATCAACCCTTTCTCACATAATTCAATTCTGCTCAACCCCATCTCCACATACATTAGAACCCATCAACAATTCTTGTACTCCATACACACCATTCATATCAGCATCACCACAACCATTTCCATCTAATTTAACTAGCCATGAGATCTCCACCAGCAATTTCAGTTCCACCGCCATCTCAAATCTTAACCGCAACACCACCATCCAAAATAAATACTCTCAGTACTTCTTAGCCATGAGATTTCAACTCCATCTCACGAATTAACACCAACACCTGCAGCTCGGACTAATAACAACTTAACTTAACCATATTCAGTACTACAAATCGTCATATCTGTAACATCATATCTACACAGCAAACCCATTCCTTCATACCCCCTGAATATCAATCACACTTCCATTCCGACCCATTACCACTTACAATTCAACTTTACTAACAACAATCTCAGAACTCTATGTAATTTAATACAATCTAACTATAACCACACGCCCTTCCATACCCATCTCATATCTTAATTTACATGTCTATTTCTTATACTCAATGATTCGTCACTGAATCAACTTCAAGACATCAATTTAACAACTAACCATGACTCTTCATCAAAAATAGCTCCATAATTCATCCTTTGAATCTTCAGAACATCAATCAATTTTATAAACCCTAATTGAAATTATAACAGCATCATCTCCTTCTTTTCCCGAACCATTAACAACACCATCAACAATAAATTCTTATTGATTTCCCCTAAGTTTATCTTGATATCACCGTCTCAGAAATCTCACAGATTCACCAGAGGAGAAGAACAGAAGAAGAAGAAGAAGAAGAAGAAGATGAGAGAAAAAGAAAGAAGAACAAGAAAATATGAGAGTTATCTTCACGGTACGGGGATAAGGCCGACCAAATTACTGAGGCACCAAACACTTTTGATAAGGGCTGCCAAGGCTGCTAAATTGCAAAATGACTATTTTTCCCTTCATACAAATCTGATGATATCTTCTTCATCTGGTATCCGAATGACACGTTCGAGTAGTCCATTCCGCCTAACTTTTCGAGATTTATCCAATGGTACTAGTTTCATATCTAAATCATTGTTAGATTAATTTTTATTAATTAACATTCGTGTTAAACTATTCGAGTCATTGTTGGCTAAATTGTCTCTTGATCATCTCTAGATCTACTATTGACCGGTCTAATAATGTTGACGAGCTTAAGGGTATTCACAGAATGCATCTGCGAATAAAGTCTTAGTATGAAAAACATAATTCCTGCAACTAAGTTCAATAGCCATACCAAACCATCCCGTGTGAAGCTCTAGTAGTGGCTACATACAATAAAACTTTTTTATATAATACTGCATGATATAATATTCTCGCTAAAATAATAGAATTTTCTGGTCCCGAATCGAGCCCCTAGTGCTAAAATAATAAATTCGATAATATTATAATATAATACATTCCAAAACACTCCCTTAAGCATTATTATGTCCCAAATTTTATATAAAATAACAAGTACTATTTATATTAAGTTAGGGTTTGTGAATACATTGGATGTGAATACATTGGATGTGATATACAATATAACCCCTATAAAATAATAGCGTCGGGACCAGAAAAATTTACCAATTTATCGCAATATTAAATAATCACATAAATTAATAATTGCATAAATTATATATATTAATAAATAATTTATTAATTTGTCAAAATATTGTTTAATTTAAAAAAAACAAAATCAACAAAATGAAACAATACACCTTATCCCATTGCAAATTATTTTCGTCATTGTAAGATTCGTTCAATGGATGACACCGCATCAGAGAATACAAATGAAGCATTAGATAATGAAGGAACTAGAGAATTGGAAAATATAATCAATCGATTGAATTATCACAGTGGAATGGATGTTGAATTTCTTTTAAACTACCCTCAAAAGGATATTATTTCATATTTGTTGACTAACGAAGAAATAATTGAGAGTGTCATGGGAAAAGACCAAAGTGGTGATGTGGAAGTCGAATATGAAAGTGTAGTTACAAAGCCACCTTCTCATCAAGAAGCTATCAAAGACGCAAAGATGTTGAATAAATTTTTATTGCATCAGGTAACGACAACACCAAAAAAAAATTTAATGTTAAGAAAAATCCACGATGAAATTCAATGTGGCATCAAATTTAGGAAAAAGAAAAATCTCGTCACAATTGAATCATTTTTTACCAAATTAGCATAAATATAAAACTAAATTTATTCGAAGGAACCTATAGAAAGATAAAAAAAAAATTATTTTATAAATTTTTTGAATTATTAATTTAGCACGTTAGTCCCAACTCGGGACCGGATTCTTTTAATATTTTATCCAGGATTAATTTATAAGCGTTCTACGACAATATTAATGTTTCTACGATTTCCAATGTATATAATATTAATGTTTCTACGATTTCCAATGTATCATTATCTAAAAATTTCTATCAAATTAGTCAATGATTGCACATCCTAGGTACTTTGTGTCAAAGTCAAAGTCAAAACATATTTGTTAATATTTAATTTTTTTTTTAGGAATTATCCTTTAGGTTAATGTATTGTTAATATATTTATAAAATGATAATAATAAATTATTAAAATAGAAATGACACTATTTAATCCTTGAATATTCTCTTCCAATTGACCAATTTTTGGTGAGGGAACATCAATATCTTCAAACGGAATCTTAGAATGACAAAAACAATTTGTAATTGTTTTTGCCGTCACCCCAAATATACAAGCCATAGTAGCAAAATTAATAGCATCCAAAATGTTAATATTTTTAAGATTTGGTGGGTCAAATTCAAGGCTTTGCAAGATGCTAGAATAAAATCGATGCCGGCAATGAACATTGAATGCTCGAATAATCTCTTATACAATTTAATTTCTTAATTAAGAAAATGTTGACTAAATGATTTCTTTTATCGATAAATAAATAATCCCGTTAAACGAATATCATTTCTTGGTTCCGAGGAAATTCTTTTATCGAGGTTAGATTGTATCTAATTAAGTAAATATATACATAATTATTATTTTTTGGTCAATAAAATGAACTTTTGTACCACAACTAATCTTTGACCCATTGGTCCAATTTTGGATCACATAATTGCCTTTAGGTAAAGTCATGGTGCACATTTTTGGTTGAAGTGTAGGTTTTGTTGCAGTAGGTATGTTTTAATTAACTTTGGCAAAGTTTGTCTGGAGGCACTATTTTGGATCACTATGCATACACTCAAGTGATTGGATACAAAATACAGTCAAGTGATTGGATAAATTATGACTGATTAGCTAGATTTTACAAAATACAAGAGTATGTCTTGTAAATAACCCGTATTGCTGTCCCAAGAAATCCTCCCCAGTTGAAAGATCCATCAAATAATCAAAAACTACCCACTTTTACCTTTCCAAGAACAGTGCTTCTGGACATACGGAGCGCCATAGCCACACAAAAACCGAATTAGCTTTTTATCTCATAGATTTTCTTGGTGGTTCCGATGGGCTCCGCGGCAGAAAGCAGAGGTCTCATCTTTGGTTTGGTTTTGTGTCTGGCGTTTTTGTTTGGACGGTTTTTTCGTTAGTTCAGCGAGAATTTTTGTTCCAAGAATGTGCATACACTTTATACTATTTATATCATCTAGCTGTAGTGTTATGGATAGGCATACACTTTATGCAATTTATAGCATCTAGCTCTAGTGTTATGGATAGGCCATTCCTCGATTACACCTACCTGTATGAAATCATAGAAAGCGATTTGGTCCCAACAACAGTGGTATATATTTAGCAGCTAGACTGTCCAGTTTCCCAACCTCCAGAAGTTAGCTGGCTGATTAAGAAAATAATTACCTTTTAATTACCTTATTTATTACAATTTCCAACCATTTCATTGGTAAGCGAACAAAATAGCTTTAAAGAAAATTTAGGGTCGCAGAGACTGAGCGAGTAACGTTTCAGTGTTCAATGAGAAAGAATAAAACTATGAAACGCCACTATGAAAATCAAACTTTGAAATCTGAGAAGTAGCAATTTGATTTGATGTCTTAATTTATATTAACGAGAAAAGAAATAGATTTAGCAACGTTTTTTTTAATAAAATTTGAAAAGAAGGTTCCTTGAATAAGCCCCCCACCACGTACAATTGGAAGGCCTCCACGCACAATCGAGTCAGACAACAGGTTAAGAAACTTTTTTATTACGAATTTTCTGAAATGTATATTAATTGATTATTTAAAAAAAAATCTGAAATGTATATTAATTGATTATTTTAAAAAATAACTAATGAAGATCGATATGGATCACGCCATAACCACGGGCACAACCGTGTACATATCAGAATCACTGTTTTTAATTATCATTATTTTGTAAAAAAAATCCAATATTCGATTCTCATTGATGATCTTATTCTGATTACTTAATAATTAAATTAATCAAAACGGTAAATCATAATTAATCAACTTTCCAAATTCCTTGCATTTATAAGCCTCTTGAGCCTCTCTTTCTTCTCTCATTTCCAAAAGAAAAGAAGAAAAAAAAGGAACTTCAAATTTCTAGTAGTCTTTTTTTAATGGCTCCCAGAGTACATCCTCAAGCCTGTCTCTCAACCTCTTCATCTTCATCATCCTCTTCTTCTTCTTCTTCATGTATAACATCAAAAAGAGAAGTATTCACAATATGGATGAAATCCTTAGTAATGAATAGCAACGGTTGTACTGTGTTCGATTCGAATGGCGAAATCATATACAGGATTGATAACTACCACAAGAAATGTAGTAATAAAGTTTATCTCATGGATCTTAAAGGAAATGTTTTATCAACTATTCTTAAAAAGGTAAATTGAACGCTTATTATCAGTTTTCCATTTCTTGAATTTTCATGTACCACCCCAATTACGAATTTCCGTTGCGAATTAGTAACGGTTTGCTTTCCTGATTTTTGTTTTGTAGAGATTGAGAATGTTTGGAAGGTGGGAAGGTTATAATGGAAGTTATTGCTGCAAGCTAGATCAAGAGAAGCCATGGTTTCAAGTTAGAAAACCTTTTAGAGTTCTGAATAAGGTTCATTACCATGTTAGTGTTTCGATGGGGTCTTCAAATGAATCATTATATACAATCGAAAGGTTGAACAGTAAGATGGCATGCAAGATACTAGACCAAGCAGGAAATGCGGTTGCAGAGATGAAACAAAAGCAATCAAGATTTGGTGTTGGGTTAGGGGATGATGTATTGACATTAATGGTGGAATCAAATGTGGATCATTCTCTAATTTTAGGACTTATTGTTGTACATGGGTTAATTAATCACAAATTATGAAAATCCATTTCAATTCATTAAGTGGTCATGTGTAGTAGTTGAATATATTAAGATCCTTAGTTAAATAGATATCCAGAGTTCTTGTAAAGTTTTTGATCATCACTAAAGAAAATGATGAGCATTACCAATTTTGTAACCTAGATTTTATTACCAATTAAACAAGAAATAGAACTCCTAATTTATTTATTTTTGTTGTTTAAAATTAATCGAATGAAATATAGTATGTGCGTTCTCTAAGAAAAAGAAAATCAATCTCACATAATCCGATGAAACTTACCTATATTAGAAATCTGTCTTGGTAAGGTGTAGCAATTACAGCCATATACACTAGTTTTGAACAAAAATAACAACTCATGATGATGATGATTGCCAACTTTATAATTTTGAGATTTTATTATCACACCAATCTCCTAGTATTTTATTAATATTTTGTAATCGTTTCAAAATTATTTTAATGCAATACAGTGAGTGTGTTTGCAATTCCATAATTAATAAATCAAGTAAAAACCATGACAGGGATTAAAACCATTGGTTTGAATTCGTAACTCATTTGCACACAAAATTCTGGGTAAAATACTTTCTTTTTTGCTACCATTCAAAAATATTTTGTTGCTGGAATGATCGCTAATATCAATCATCTTGAACGCTACATGGCATTTAGAACAAGTAACAATCTTATACCGCCACCCAGAAGATGGCAAATTAAGACAACATGGGCTCTATCTATAAGAAGTGTTAGGTGCATGTCGTTTTCGGTTATAACTCCATTATATGGAGAACCATATGAGTAGGAATATAGAAACAGTTGATTTGATATTTAATCATCATCCAAATTCAAATATAGCTTCAAATATCCCTCTTTTTGATCCAATCCTTTTGAAAATGACACGAAATAAAGAAAGAAAGATCCGTAAGATAAAACCAAATTTGGTTCTAGTAATACAAGCAATAGCTAGATTAGATATATTGCAAATGATCATGCACAAAAATCCAATTCCGAAAAACCCGCCATGTTTGATTGTATGGCTGGTTGGTCTACTCTACACACTCTACACATTTACATGGTCGTGGGCTTGTCTGAATTCCATTATCTATGAGTCAGGTCACTGACTCACTCATTCACTTTATACATTCCATCCTGTGCATTGACTCTTCTCTTATCTCTCTTCAAAGGAAAGTTAACGCTAAAAGAGGGTTCTATCATTTTTATTTTTATTTTGATACTAAGGGTTCTATCATTATGTGTGGTTGTTAAGGGTGTTTCCCATGTTGGAAATGTCGGATGGGTCCGATACAGAGTAACACGTACCTAAAAGATATAAAACTGGTATACGATTCAAGTAGTGTATCGGATTGGATCAATATTACGTATAGCCAACGATATCGGCGGATATTTGGTTTAGTTGTTAAAGTCTATGGACATTTAATTTCAAAACGAATAGATAACACCTAGTGAAGCTCGAAGCCTAACCTATTACATTCAATTTTCATTATGCAGTGCAGTTATTAACAATGCGAGACTATTATCCTCTGCATTAATCTTGCATGGTTATCAAAGTATTCCTTTACTTCATTTACATATTTTTGCGTATAATTATCTATTACTATCGCTATATTTATTAAATCGCCTATGTTATACTAACATTTCTTTATAGAAAGAAACATTAGTAGATTTTTCTGGGATGAGAAAAATTATATATAAAGAAACAACTAACAAGTTGCATATGATATCCCCATGGTGAAGGGCAGGGACGGGCCTAGTAAGGGGCTGAAGGAGGCTATAGCCCGTCCCTAATTTTTGGGTAAATTTTTTTTTGTATAGAAACTTAGGTCTAATTTTATGTTTAGCCCATATATTAGTTGTATTTAGCTAATTGTATGTGATTTTTAGCCCATACTATGAGGTGATCAAAACTTAAATCATGTTTAAAGTAAATAATCTTCTTCTACTCATTATCTTTCTACTCATACTTTCTATTTTGGTAATCACTTTGTTTTTCTGTTATTTGTGTTCGTTTTAACTTTTATTCCCCTAACTATTTAGTATTGTACGGGTGGATCATTCTTTAGCCACTAATTATGTGATGTATTCCAAAAAAATTTGCCGCGGCCTTCGGCAGCATTATCGGCTGTTACAATCCTGCCCTACCCAAGGGAAAATCCTGGGTCCGTCCCTAGTGAAGGGTGACTCAAACTAATTCTGCCGCTAGCAGCCTTGGTACGTATGATCCAATACAAAGTGACACGACCATGTCAAGTAGTACTTTCCACACTAATAATTAAGAAATGAAAAGGAGAATTAGCGCTAATTATAAAATCAGTTTGCCTAACAACAACAAAGCTAAGTACGTACGTACATTATGTCCTTTATAAGTTTAACTAATAAACAAACCCGAATTGCATCACTAGTTTTCTTGGTTCTCACCTCTTTCTAACTTTCTTTAATGGGGCGCGGCACCCCTTTGGAGCCATTCTAGTGAAATTGTCAGATCCTTCTTTAGGATCTTAGAGGAAGCACTGTGTGGGGAGCACTAAAGAAAAAAACACACGAAAAGGAAATTTTTCTCAGCCGGACCTTCGGTATTCAATTTACAATAACATTATAAAAGAAAACAGCTGACATATTTATCAAGTGGACACTCGATATCCAATTCGGAGGGATTTCCTAATCCATTCTTTGAATCTTGGGAACAAAGAGGAAAATCTTCCCACATATAAGCTATTTTGGCTGCCCCATAAGGATTGCTTTTCTCTTGAGTTTCCAGGGATATTTACAGTGAGGTGTGAGAGTTATGGCTCACTTGATACTAGTTTAGGAGCCCAGAGGTTTGATTCTCTTAGACGGGATTAGAAGTTCAAAAAACTTAACTATAATTTGTTGTTGACAGTGGTGGAACAGATTTTCAAACTTCGGGGCTTAAAAAAAATCAAAACGAAAACTTCTACGGTGTTTCTTAAAAAAAAAAAAAATTACTCGCGATGGAATAATTCTTTTTGCCTAGGCAATTCTATCCCTTAGAATGTCATGCAAGTTAACCTAGTAGACATTGTAAGTGCAAGTGTTATCCTGCACATAGATAAAACCATGCATGGTGGGCTGGCTCGTCAATGCATTATCACTCACTTATTCCTTTTTATACATACATCCTCTCCCTCTCTTGTCTGTCAATGGAAGTTAAGGCTAAAAGGTTTATAAGTAGTGTGGTGGTTAATGCCAAATGGTGTTTCCCATTTGCAGAGGTTCGGTAGGTTGAAACATGTCATCTGCTTTTGTCCTGCGATTTGATTATGTTCGTTGGAATCGGATATAGAGAATATGGGACGGGACCTAGCTCTTTCGGCCCATTAATGAGTAAAGTAGTTGCAAATTATTAAGTTAACAGTATTCTTTTTGATCTTTGTATGCACCACGAAACGATATCTTTGGAGAGAAAAAACTAAACAATTTTTTTTTTTTTTTTGGAGAAAATGCATAATAACAGTTATCTAAAATAAAATATTGTTTTTGAGCAGTTTGCACGCTGAATTTACTTATGCATCTAGTAAAACCTGTTATATCAGCAATGTCCATCTAATATTGATATCGCCTATATTTTATAAACATTAAGTATATTTTTCTGCGATGATGAATGTATAAATAACAAATAACAAGTTGCTCATGCTCCATGGTGAATGGTGACTCGCAGTCTCGCACACAGTTTGTGGTAGACATCCTTAGTACGTAAGATCCGGTACAAAGTGACGCGAATAAGTAAATTAGCACTAATTATAAAATCAGTTTGCCTAACAGAAACAAAGCGAAGTACGTATACGTGCAATATGTTCTTCATTAGTTTAACTAATAAACAAATCAGAAATGCATCAATAGTACTTTCTTAATTCTCATATATTTCTAATTTTCTTTAATCGGTTCCCCCGGTAGAGCCATCCTTAGAAATATACAATCCTTCTTTTAAGCTCTTAGAGCCAAGCAGTGCGATGAGAGCACCAAGGGAAGAAAAAAACACACCTGAAAGAATGATTCTGCGTTGACCAGGATAAATCTCCTATTTATCACTGGGTAGAGATCCAATGGATGATAAGAAATTACTTTATAACAAGATAGAGCAGTGGTAGTTTTGAATGACAAAATTAGGTTTGCATGAAAATTAAGTGGGTGTTTGGATAGCAGAAGGAAAAGTCAAAACGATTTTGCTTCACAGAAGGTAGATTTTTTGGTGTTCTGAAAAAGTTTGTAACATTCCTTCGAACACGAGTGACGATATTGTTCACCCTTTGACACCCACACGAGAAAGTGGTTTTGTTCCAGGGCTTTTTAGAACCCTAAAAGGCTGTATCCTTGTCACCAACTTGGAGAATACGAAACGCGCCTTATTAGCCTAAGATCTTGATACTTCCTGAGTGATATGTGACTATTTTATTAACCCCCAAGAGAGTCATCCACGAATCTGATACCAAGTTTATACTATTCCTCGACCACGGATGATGATAATGTCCACCCTTTAGACACCCACACGGGTAGGTGGTTTTCTTCTATGGCGTTTTAAGACCCCAAAAATGCCTCGTCAACATGGAGAATCTGAAGCATACCTTATTATCCAAGGCATTGAATGC
The DNA here is from genome assembly GCA_023529315.1 of Papaver bracteatum. NCBI lineage: Eukaryota > Viridiplantae > Streptophyta > Magnoliopsida > Ranunculales > Papaveraceae > Papaver > Papaver bracteatum. Next base: position 83,742 of record JAJJWX010004999.1, read on the forward strand.
TTTCTGAGCGATAGGGAGCTATTTTAAGAACCTACTGTTGATGGTGGTTTTTAGACAAAGGGTAAAATCGTAAAACCTCAAAAAACCTAATGTCACCGGTGACACATTTATTAGAACATTTAATGCATGTAGTCAGTAATTAAAAGGGGGTATTTTTTCAAATTAGAGTTACAATGAGCAAAACCCTAATTCACCTCCGTGCCAATGGAAAATCATGCCAGCCACACCTAGTCCAATATAGCCGAGCCATGCCAAACGCACTCTGCCCTGGACCTAGCTATGCTAATCACACCAAACGCGCCAAAGCATGCCAACCATGCTAGCCGCACCTCCGTGCCAATGGAAAATCATGCCAGCCACACCTAGCCCAAGCTAGCCGCGCCATGACAAACACACTCTTCCTTGGCCCTAGCTATGCTAGTCACACCAAACGCGCCAAAGCATGCCAACCATGCTAGCCGCACCTCCATGCTAATGGCAAATCATGCCATCCACACCTAGCCCAAGCTAGCCGCGCCATGCCAAACGACATCTTCCTTGGCCCTAGCTATGCTAGTCACACCAAATGTGCCAAAGCATGCCAACCATGCTAGCCGCACCTCCGTGCCAATGGAAAATCATGCCAGCCACACCTAGCCCAAGCTAGTCGCGCCATGCCAAACGCACTCTGCCTTGGCCCTAGCTATGCTAGTCACACCAAACGCGCCAAAGCATGCCATGCTTGCCGCACCTCTGTGCCAATGAAAAAATCATGCCAGCCACACCTAGCCCAAGCTAGCCGCGCCATGCCAAACGCACTTTGCCTCGGACCTAGATACGCTAGTCATACCGCGCAAAGCCACGCACCCTTACCTTAGCCTTAGCCACGCCATTCCAAACACACTCTGCCTTGGCCCTAGTTATGCTAGCCACACCAAACGCGCCAAAGCATTCCATGCAAGCCGCACCTCTGTGCCAATGGCAAATCATGCCAGCCACACCTAGCCCAAGCTAGCCACGCCATGCCAAACGCGCCCAGTCTATGATGTGGTCGGGCCACATACATTTTGTATGTGACCCCTCTTTATTTTTTGACACATATCTAACTAAAATACCTTCCCCCTCCAAATCCCCTCAACCGCTATACTTTTTGAGAAAAAGTATTAAGTTAAAAAATAAAAAACACAAAACAGTTATGTAATAAAATTGGTTTTCAAACTTTTTCCTACTTTGTATGACGTGTCAGCATTTAAAGAAGGGCCACATCCTTGAAGTATGTGGCCCGACCACATCGTAGCTGCACCGATGCACTCCGCCTCGGCCCTAGCTACGCTAGTCACACCACGACAAGCCAAGCACCCTTACCTTAGCCTTAGACGCGCCATGCCAAAATAGCGCCCACGCCTAAGCTTGCGAACCGTGCAACCTAGGCCAAATTGGCCATGCATGCCATTGGCACATGCCAACACGCACGCTGGTATATTTTATCACCAGGCCGTGGCCCTAATGGACGAGAATGCCATTGGCACATGCCAAACACGCACGCTGGTAGATTTTCTTACCATGTCGTGGCCCTAATGGCCGAGCATGCCATTGGAACATGCCAAACACGCACGCTGGTAGCTTTTCTTACCAAGATAATGGCCGAGCATGCTATTGGCACATGCCAACACGCTCGTTGGTAGCTTTTATTACCATGCCTTGACCCTAATGGCCACGCATGCCAGTAGAACATGCCAAAACCCTCGCTGGTAGCCTAACTTACACTCAACGTGCAACCTACCACCAAGGTATTCCACACAGGCCATTGGCACATGCCACACGTGCCAATTGCAGCGCCACTTGCACTCAAGGTGCAACCAACACTCGAGATATCAACACAAACTAGGGGATGCTTTCCAGGGTCTGGGCTTGGCGGTCAAAGCATGCAGCGTTCACTACGCTCACTTTAAGAAAGCGTGAAAAGGAATAAAGCGGTCAAATAAATGAGGAAATAATGGTGAAAACATTTTCACCCGTAAACACCATATGTTACCACCTCCTCCCATTATTTCACCCTTTACTTTATTCCTTCATGAGGCCAGGGTACGTTTCAATCTCGACTTGTATAAATAGGTCTTATCTATTTACACCAGACAACAAGTCTCGATCAGGAGAAAAACACAACACTCTCAGAGAAGGCAACTTTGCAAGCTCTCCAAAAGGATTTCATCTCTTGCAAGCTTATGAAGCTTTTAATTTCTGATACAAGTCGAGATACTACTCTCCCAGAATTATTTTGGTCTCAACACCTTTATTTGCTTCCCTACCCAAATCAACCCTTCTCCTCCACTTTGTGACCGAAGCAAGTCTAGAACGGCCATTTCTTGGTTTAGGCCGGACTTGTACAGATTGATCTCTCGAATCTTGAAAGTGCTCACTTGAAGCACATTTGTTTAGGGTTTAAACCAGTTTCTCACTCACCTACCCAATTTACCAAAATCGGCAGAAACGATTTTTATCCATAAATAATTGGCGACCACAGCGGGAGGATTGATCTATCGGCTACAATGTCAGACTGTCGATCTCATTCTTTGACCCAGATGTCAAGATGATAGGGGAAGGAGACTCAATCCGACTCAACTACTAGACAACCGGTTACCAGTCGTAAAGACTACACGAGGAAACTGGGGACTCGTTGAAGATGCTACTAGCGATTGGGGACTTGCTGGCGATCCTACTAGCAAAGCCTCCTTGTAAATGGAAAGGGGCGTGTTCGCAGCAAAAAAAAAACCCTATGAAGTGAGTAAGTTTAGACTGGGCAAGATATACGATTTGTTTTTGGGTTCTTAGTAAAACCGTCATACTATTGCGTCTTGTGTTAATTGCTAGCACACACTTTTATAAAAGCAATATTCCTTTCACAAAACGTAATCAGAGTTATATTATCAAAACCATTCATCCCAGAAATAATCTAATATCCTCAAAAGCTACCAGCTGTCTATCAAAATCGGTAAAACTTTAAGCCAGACATCCAGTATGTCTTTAAAAAAAAAAGAACCTAAATGAAAGTTTAACAGAGAGACATTCAAGGAAAATCATTCAACAGAGGTATACTCTTCTTGGAGAAAGTAAACTTTGCATCTTCAAGAGCCGCTCTCTTCATAGTCAACATCTTGGAAATATTTTCGAGTTCTACCTCCTGTCGTGCAATCTCTTCTGCAGAAAGTCTTTCGACTGCTGCATCTTTCAACTTCTGGATCTCAGCAAGGCCTTCAACAAACCACGAAGCGTTGAACTCCTTTTCTACACACACGTCGCGATGGTGCTCCCAGTCGGCAATGAAGTCTTCAGAAATAGTGTGGCCAGTCACCTGCACGCATGCCGTCGATGGAAGATAAAGCCTCTTCCACACGCTTAACCAGCGCAAATCGACTAGTGACCTTCTTGGTTGTGGCCATATGTCCATACTTTTCCCAGATTCTGGTGTACAACGCCTCATACTTAGCCAGCACGCTGAAACCGCCAACCAACACATGACCTGGGTAAGGAACCAAGTACGGAGGATCGAAAATGGCGCCTACAACTGGACCCGCGACTTGCAAAGGGTCTTTTTCAATGTTCACGGCAGCAACCATCAAGGAATCATCCACCGTTTGAACCACATTTGTACCCAATGATTGGTAAACTTCCATCCCCAAGTCACCGGCAGCGATCGATGTCGCCAAAGGAAAGTTTACGTGTGGCTCCGCCCCAAAATCATCTTCCGAGCCGGATTCCCCCTGCAAACTTGAGTTAGACATTTTTCAAAAAAGAGTAGGAAGAAAGAAAAAGAAGCGCGAAACCCACCGAACCACTTCCCAAAAAAGAACCAGTGCTGCTGTCAGAAAAATCACTCTCACTAGTCAAACTTTATTCTTTCTCTGGCTCATCACCGTTATGAGAAGTCTCAGTGCTGCCGAAATTCCTCGAAGGAATTGCCGTCTCCTGGAAACGTACAAGAGCAGCGAAGGAATTAACACTACCGAAGCCCTGGTATAAAAAAAGACCCACGTTTTCAACAGAAATTCACGTTTTTGAGACAAACCAACAAGGAGGCGACACATACCTGGTTATTGGAATAACTGAAAGACACGAGAGCTGCAGGAGGATCTTTTGGAACCGCCCGGAACCCGCCAGCACGATTCTTCATTTTCTGTTCCTTTGCTTGGGGACTTTCCGAGTTTCCAGGCAACTTTCTCTTGAGATCTCTCAACATTGGATACTTCTTCAAAACTGCTGGGTAAGGTTTACAACGAACATTCTTCACCACGTTATTTACAAAATCTTGAATCATGATGAACTCATCGTACCTAAACGCATTATAGCCAAAAGTTGTCGAAGTTACTCTTTCCGTTTGAAAGAAGGGAAGGCGAATACCTGGCTCAAGGGAACTGGCATTGAGGGCGGCACGCAATGAATCCTAGGAACCGCCAGCTGGTAAGCAAGAGGCACCCATTGATCGAAACCCGTGTGATGAGCAACACGGTCAATATTGTAAGCAGCTATTCAGAAAGACCCCATGAAGAAAGACTATATATAACCGAACATGCATCTTTGAATAAACAAGTTTTCACCAACACTCAAGCTGCTGTCAGAAGAAAAAACATGTTCAGAGCAGAAGCAAAGGTGTCAATTTGAATCACTGACCTATGGACCGTCTCCCATGGGAGAAAACTGATTTCATGTGACTTATCGAGAATACTAACCAAGATCATGCCAACTCTTGGACGCCTATTCACCCATCGAAGAATTCGGGAATGCCCCAACTCGCGGGAATCGAAGGAAATGGTTTCAGAGCGTACTTCTCAAAGTGCTCACATAACCAGGCTTGCAGAAAAGCAACGTGCACATATGAATCCACTTTCATGAAACCATTCGAAACTCTCATGTCCGCAACTAGGTGATCCATATGCACATACAGGGAACCAAGGAATAACTTGCCAATGGGAAGAACTTCACCTTTTGCCAACTTCACAGCAATCACTAACAACTCTGGTCTTATTTTCTTGCTGCTAGAACCATCATCAAAAATGTCTCTAGACAACCAGAGAGCCAAAAATGCTGCAATGTGAAGATCACTGCTTTTCTGTTTAGGCTCCAGCTCGTCCGGAAACCATTGAGATACCCACCAGCTATAAAATCACCTTTCATCCTCTTTCTGGACAGAATCCTTCGACTTCGCAATGGAGTCTCTTCGAGCGAAATCTCCTAACTTAGCGGCAAGATTATCCCGCATCTTCTCCTCATCTTCAGACAATTGGATGTTAAGATTCCCAGTTACCGGAAGATTCAGCAAGAGAGCCACACTCTCCAAGGAGAAAGTTATTTCACCCCATCTACATATGATCGTATAGGTGTCCGAACATTATCTGGAGATGAAAGCAACCAAACCCGGGATATCATTCCTAATCCGAAGACTTACTGAAGATCTGACAGTATCAATAATCTGCGCTCGAGTCAAGTTGGTATTTATGTGCTCTTTACTCACCATGAAGTCAACCCATCTATCAAAAGAACACAATGGGCTTTGACATATCCTGAAATCAATGTTGGAAGAAGAATATATCCCTTTATGAAGTCAAAACTTTATGGTGTTCTCTGGGCGAACCGAACGTGTTTTCTTTTCATCTTCACCACCGGTTAACAAAATTGGCACGAAACATGTATGATTTTTCCGAGAAGGGGCGAGGGGTTTGGCAAAGAATTCATCGTCCGTGTTTGGTTTGGAATTATCAACATCCTTCGATGAAGAGAAATTTTGTTCAGGTAACATCTTTTCGGATTTCTTCATAACAATTTGGTAACAAGATATCTGCAAAAAACAAACGGAGAAAGACGAAATTATCCCCCTGACACATAACCGCACCCAACAAAAGGAAAACCTGGAAAAAAAAAATAAGGGGGGGGGGAGTATTCTCTACGGGTTCAAAACTGCACGAGCAATATTTTCTTCAGGTCCGAAATTCATATATGCAATATCTCCTTTGGGTTCGAAGTCATATGAAGCAAATATACAATATTCTTCTTCGGGATTCATATACAGTATTCTTCTTCGGGATTCATATACAATATTCTTCTTCGGGATACATATACAGTATTCTTCTTCGGGATTCATATACAATGTTTTCTACGGGTTCGAATGCGTCTGAAGCATCCTCCTTCGCGTTCGAAATTACATACGCAGTATTTTCTACGGGTTAGAATGTGTCTGCAGTATCCTCCTTCGGGTTCGAAATTATATACGCAGTATTTTCTACGGGTTCGAATGCATCTGCAGTATCTTCCTTCGGGTTCGAAATTATATACGCAGTATTTTCTACGAGTTCGAATGTGCCTATAGCATCCTCCTTCGGGTTCGAAATTATATACGCATTATTTTCTACGGGTTCGAATGTGCCTATAGTATCCTTCTTCGGGTTCAAAATTATATACGCATCATTTTTCTACGGCTTCAAATCATATATGAAGTATTTTCCTTGGGTGCATATATACAACGTTTTCCACAAGAAACACGCTAAGAAATCATATGCGCAATATCATTGCAAAGATTATAAAAGAAAAATGCCTACTGTTAGGGTTTGCACCTACATGAAAAGAGAAACAAGAGATGTATTGGAAGACATGCCTGGAAGCCGATTTTTCTTTGTGACTCTGCCGTTAGTATGAAAGAATGAAAAAGCAAAGTGCAAGATGAGAGAAAAGGATTTTATATATGGGCGTGAAGATTCCGAAATAGGGAAGGATTTCCCTTTACCAAAAACGTGTGTATAAGGACCGGTCCCACCAGTTGCGCCAACTTCCCAATGACCGCCTTGCGCCGGTCCCACCAGCTAGTACCCCCATCTTCCCTACCTTGCGACGGTCCCACCATCTAGCACGCTCAGTTTCCCTACTCGCGTCAATTTTTCAATGCCGCCCAGCTTCCTGTCTCTCAATGATGCTGACTTCCCATTTATGCCAGCCTCCCAATTTGTGTGAAACTTCCAGAGGCAAGGATTCCAAATCCTTAAAAAGGTCAGACAAGCCTCCTCAATTCTCTTTACGATAAACTGCTGATAATTTGTCACCATCTTATGCTTACCTCGCAACAAATCTCCTATTCCGAGCTAAGCAGTGGACTTAATGTTGATGGTGGTTTTTAGACAACGGGTCAAATCATAAAACCCAAAAAACATAATGTCATCGGTGACACATTTATTAGAACATTTAATGCATGTAGTTAGTAATTAATAGGGGGTATTTTTTCAAATTAGGGTTACAACGAGCAAAACCCTAATTCACCTCCGTGCCAATGGCAAATCATGCCAGCCAAACCTAGCCCAAGCTAGCCGCGCCATGCCAAACGTACTCTGCACTATCCCTAGCTATGCTAGTCACACCAAACGCGCCAAAGCATGCCAACCATGCTAGCCGCACCTCCGTGCCAATATAAAATCATGCCAGCCACACCTAGACCAAGCTACCCGCGCCATGCCAGACGCAATCTGCCTTGGCCCTAGCTATGCTAGTCACACCAAAGGCGCCAAAGCATGCCAACCATGCTAGCCGCACCTCCGTGCCAATGGAAAATCATGTCAGCCACACCTATCCCAAGCTATCCATGCCATGCCAAACACACTCTGCCTTGGCCCTAGCTATGCTAGTCACACCAAACGCGCTGAAGCATGCCAACCGTGCTAGCCGCACCTCCCTGCCAATGGCAAATCATGACGGCCACACCTAGTCCAAGCTAGCCGCTCCATGCCAAACGCACTCTGCCTTGGCCCTAGCTATGCTAGTCAAACCAAACGCGCCAAAGCATGCCATGCTAGCCGCACCTCTGTGCCAATGGCAAATTATGCCAGCTACACCTATCCCAAGCTAGCCGCGCCATGCCAAACACACTCTGTCTCGGCTCTAGCTACGCTAATCACATCGCGCCAAGCCAAATACCCTTACCTTAGCCTTAGCCGCGCCATGACAAATGCACTCTGCCTTGGCCCTAGCTAAGCTAGTCACACCAAATGCGCCAAAGCATGCCATGCTAGACGCACCTCTGTGACAATGGCAAATCATGCTAGCCACACCTAGCACAATCTAGCCGCGCCATGCAAAACGCACTCTGCCTCGGCCCTAGCTTTTCTTACCAGGCCGTGACCTTAATGGCCACACACGCCATTAGCACATGCCAAAACCCTCGTTGGTAGCCTAACTTATACTCAACGTTCAACCTACTACCAAGGCATTCCACACATGCCACACACGCCACTTGCCACATGCGCCACTTGCAGTTCCACTTGCACTCAAGGTGCAACCAACACTCGAGACATCAACACAAACTGGGGTATGCTTTCCAGTGTCTTGGTTTGGCGTACACTACGCTCACTTTAATAAAGCGTAAAAAGGAATAAAGTGGTCAAATAATGGTGAAAACGTTTTCACCCATAAACACCATACGGTTACCACCTCCTCCCATTATTTCACCCTTTACTCTCTTCCTTGATGAGGCCAGGGTACGTTTCAATCTCGACTTGTATAAATAGGTCTTACCTATTTTCACCAAACAACAAGTCTCGGTCAGGAGAAAAACACAACACTCTCGGAATGGAAACTTTGCAAGCTCTCCAAAAGGCTTTCATCTCTTGCAAGCTTCCGAAGCTTTCACTTTCTGATACAAGTCGAGATACTACTCTCCCAGAATTATTCTGGTCTCAATACCTTTCTTTGCTTCCCTCCCCAAATCAACCCTTCTCCTCCACTTTGTGACCGAAGCAAGTCTGGAATGGCCATTTCTTGGTTTAGGCCGGACTTGTACAGATTCATCTCTCAAATATAGAAAGTGCTCACGTGCAGCACATTTTTTTAGGGTTTAAACCAGTTTCTCACTCACCTACCGAATTTACCAAAATCGGCAAAAACGATTTTTACCCATAAACACCTACATTCTGACTTTTTTGTCTCTAGAAGTTGAAAAACAACTTCTCAAGGTATATTCAAATAACCTTAAAGAGTGCAAGTTCGTTGGATTTCCAATAGCAACTTTGTCGGGTCAAATTTTTCTTAAAGAAGTTCAGCTAGCTGATTTTTTTTTATTTTTTTTTTGCTAGGAAAGAAAATATATTGATAGCTAAATATTCTGTAAAGAGTTTAGAAGGAAACTTGGTGGAACAGAGTTCCACATTGAAACACCATTGATTCTGGCATTTTTCGCCATTACTACTCCATTAGCATCCCTTTTAACATGGAACAAGTCCAAAAACAAAATTGATTTAATAAAAGTCTACATTCTTGGACGATACTATTAGTTGTCCATTGGATACTGCCTAGAGATCCATTTACCATTTATTGGTGCTACCACATTTTTATTGTCCATTGGTTCGGCTAGCTGATGGGAAGTGAAAATTATGGCCTTATAAAGCACGACGGACACAAAAAAAACCGTGGAAAAGTAAAAAAAAAATTGTTGCAAGGAACAAGCTTATAAAATTGATGTATCAAAAGAAAAATGAGAATTGGAATCCTAGTTACATGGGGCGTTACAGAAACAGCTCTTAGCATATCCCGAAACCAGCGACGTCACAATGGAGATGGAACTTCAAAAAGCTTTAAGGCTCGGTGGACAAATATTTTACCTTCCAACGAGTTGGCAATTTATGTGGGATGCTCGAAAAATTGGATTCCACCCAATCAAGAAAATTTGATGCTTTAGAAGAAGAGAGAAAACAGAGAAAAACCGAAATGGGTTTGGGAGACTCCACACACCAAATTCAATTTTTCAAGGTTTCATTTCCAAAACGCATATCCAAAAATTTTTTTCCCCCAAAATAAACAGCATCCACAAAAACCTTATTTTCAACCCATACAATATTTTAGCTCGCCGCCTAGACTTCCAATCCTGCTGCATCCGTCATCACACCTTAATAAGATTTAAAATCAACTAATAAAGATTAAACAGAAGATCATATCCTTGGATATTACGACGGAGTTCCCGCTAAAGATATATACTAGTACTATTTATGATATTAAGCTTTCAAGGATATCTTGGCTGAGCATCAAATCTTCACCCAATTTTTGAACAGCAGATGTGAATCATGTGATGATTAATGTATTCCATACAGCTTGATGTGGGATACCACTTCCATGACATCTCTAAAAAGATCACCTTTGATTGGTTGTAAAGATGAGTTTAATAATATCCCTTCAAAGTTCAAACAAGATATCCTTTTCTCACTCGACAAAACCCAGTCACACTCGAATAAACAAAACGATGAATTATGTATGATCATTATTCCAAGTTCACTCTGGTTCAACTCAACTCTGAGTTTTTGCTCAAAATTCATGTTTTAAATGTGAAAAGTTTAAAAACTACAAAAGAACCATGTAATTTGACTCAACAACTCAATATAAAAACTCCAATTTTTTATAGCATTATTCAGTCCCCCATGTCACATAGTTAGCTAGAGTTATTACTCAATCATTTATAAACCCATATACTTCTTCTCTTCAATCACCATCCACTTCTCTAGCTAGTTGTCTAAAATGTCTAAGGTTCATCCACAGGAAGACATTGTTCTTTCTTCTTCATTATCATCAACTTGTTCTTCATTAAAGAGAGAAATATTTACAATATGGATGAAATCATTAGTGATGCAGGGTAATGGTTGTACCGTATATGATTCAAACGGGCAAGTCGTTTATCGAATCGATAATTATGATAATAAGAATTGTAATGAAGTTCATCTCATGGATTTAAAAGGAAAAGTTTTGTTCACTATACTTAAAAAGGTAAGCACAAAGTTACACTAGCCAGCTTATAATGAGCTCAAACATTTTGTCTAAAAGTTGAAGTTTAAGTTGCTAATCTTGTGTTTAAAATTATGCAGAAATTACGACTATTTGGACGATGGGAAGGATATAGATCCGGCACCACCAGTTCAAAAGGGAAACCTTGGTTCCAAGTTAGGAAAAAATTGAACACGAATATGGAAGTAGACGTAACGATACTGAAGAAGGAATCGGATGAAACCGGAGCAAATTGCTACCGAATGGAGAGATTAAAAGGAAGCAGCAGCAAATTAGCCTGCAAGATAATAGATGTCCAAACAGGAAGAGTTATTGCAGAGTTGAAACAAAAACAATCAAGTGGAGGAGTTTTGTTGGGAGATGATGTTATGGGTTTGGTGGTGGAACCAAATGTTGATCACTCATTCATCATGGGGCTTATAGTTGTACATGGACTAATTAGTCACAAAATGTAAACAAAACAAGATTAATTTTCACTAACCTGATTCATTGTATTAATCACTAAATAAACAAAAAATTTAACGACCCATCTCCCTTATTGTGGTGTGGATTTTTTCTTCACTCTTTGGTGGTAACTGTAAGCAGTTTTTATGTTAAAAAAAATTACAAAAATTTGAACATTATAAGGCATGACAATGCTTAATTAATATGATTTTTCTTTGCATCAAAAATAAAAAATAAATTGAAATAAATAGATGACAAATGAAAAAGTTAAAGAGAGCATGGAGTCAGTCATTGACCCATTAGTCAATGCTTTTCTTTGGAAAATAGTAGTTTCACTCGATTTTTACCCACTTGGTCTAAAGTCTAGCTGCTGGGCACTCTCCAATACATACTATGCAAAGAGTGTATTAAAAAAAGAAAGTCAATTTTAACCAGAAAAGAAAAATCCTGAATCTTTTTCCAACAGTAAATTTGACGGTCGGGAAAGTCGAGCCTCGCTAGCTCATAGTTTTTACAGTCAATTTTAACAAGATTATATGGAGGGAAATTTTTGGTGGGTGTAAAACTACTCATACTGCACGAGAAGTGTAAGGTTGGCAGACTGTTTAATGGTGTACGCAAGGAAGGTTCTGATTTCTGAATGGCTGATAGCCTAGTAATAGGGTTCAAAGCCTAAGTGTTTGGTTGTAGCTAGCCTTAACAAATCTCTTCAACAAACTGAGGAGTTTGAATAAAACTTCATTTAACCAAAAATAAGACGTTAATCACATGTGTTTCTATAACACGAGAGCCTTAACAAAAATATCACTCGGCCAAAAAAAAGGAGAAAAAAAAAACTTTAGGAAATATCCCGACTAATAAACTAGCACTTACGAAACTCACTCAAACTGGCCTAACAAAAGTGAAACCTAACGGTTGTGTACGTTTTGTTTTTTTTCCAGGTATCCATTGATCCGATATAGATGTTTGGCATACAGTAAAACCTCTGTTTCAGAATATTGTTAGGACCATATAAAATTATTCTTATATGGAGTTTATTCTTATATAGAGGTAAATTTTACAAAGATTAAGCCAAATTAGGACCAATTTTTTTTTATTCATTTATGGAGTTTATTCCGTTATAGAGTATTCTTTTATAGAGGTTTTACTGTGTTTGTTAATAGGTTTTGGTATTAAGTTTATTCATGGGACATGGAAGTTGTATTGTTTGTAAAAATACTTGATTGAATGTTGACTCAGTTAATTACTAATAAGATTGATATATAGTGATTTTGCTGAGACGTGGAATCATCAGAATAAGCACTAAGAATAAGAATAATATTTGAAATACATATGGTCAGTTGAGTCAACAATTAGTCAATTATCTACTCCACTCCATTGTTTGGAAATTTTAGATTCCCGATTCCAAAATACATAGTTATACCAATTCACTCCGATTCCACTCAAGTTAGATTCTGTACTAAGAAAATGTCGTGTTTTAAATGTGAAATAAAATGTACAAGAAATAGGGAAGAAGCTGCCCAATTTGACCCGACAACTAGATTTAAAAAATCTATATATTCTTTGCACGATGCATTATCAAGTCCCATGCCTTAGCTCCTAGCAGTTTCAATCATTTATAAAACCCATACTCTCTACTCTTCAATCACCACCATATCCAAGAACTACATTTTCTAAAATCATGTTTAGGATTTATCCCCAACTCCAAGACATTCTTTCTTCTTCTACTTCTCCTTCATCTTCTTGTTGTTCTTCAAAGATAGAAGTATTCACAATCTGGATGAAGTCGTTAGTGATGAATGGTAATGGTTGCACTGTATTTGATTCAATAGGTCAAGTTGCTTATCGAATCGATAATTACGGTCGTAAGAATAATGATGAAGTTCATCTAATGGATGTGAATGGCAAAGTTTTATCCACTATCCTTAGAAAGGTAAGCAAAAAATTCACATGAATCATTTTTGTGCTATTTACTATAGAATTCGAGGTTAAGATATTAATCCTTTGCGTACTACTTGATCATGCAGAAATTACGTCTCTTCGGACGATGGGAAGGTTCAAAATCAGGCAATGGTTTTAATGGGAAACCATGGTTCCAAGTCAGAAAATTCTTGAACCACGGTCTTGGAATGAACGTTACGTTGAGAAGCGAATTGGAGCAAACAGATTTGGATTCTTATAGAATGGAGAGATTAGAAGGATGTAGCAAGTTGTCATGCAAGATAGTGGATGTCCAAACAGGAAGAATTGTTGCAGAGTTGAGACAAAAAGAATCAAGTGGAGGAGTTGTGTTAGGAGATGATGTTATGGGTTTGGTCGTGGAACCAAATGTCGATCACTCTTTCATCATGGGGCTCATTGTTGTGCATGGCCTGGTTAATGGAAAAATGTGAAGATATTAACTGGACTTAAGCTAGGATTTTGCTCTCCCTCGGATGACCATCCCTAGGGGAAGCAATAAACAAAGGCCTAAGTACCGACTCTCATATTGGTTCAGAATCGTAAAGTACGTACAATTTCGATATCCAATCCCCACCTTTCAAGGCCTGCTACGACACAATAGAGAAGTACCAATCATGTCTTTGTTTATTCAAAAATTCTCCATGAACCGTGAAAACAAACCAAGTAAAAACCGGGTAGATACAAACAATACCCATAAATGGGACCCTCTGTGGGCTCACTATTTATGTCTCTACACGGTTTTCCCATGGTTTAAAAGTGCGATTCATGTAGAACTACTCTTGTTTATTGGGGTTTGTGTGTTGATTACATACTCCCCAATGATCTTGTAAGCTTTTGGTTATTTATTTGTTTATTTTATTTAAATACACAAAAATTGTTCATTCAACATCACATGACATGGATTCCGATCAGCGACGGAGCGAAGGCTGGTTCTAAGTGGGGTCTAAAATTTTATTTTTCTCACTTGTACTCATTTAACCTTAGAAAACAGCATAATTATCAACCTAACCATTCATTTTTGCCCTCATAAGAGACGGAATTTTCAAGAAAACCATACAATTTTACACTAGGAACCAGAAACCAGTGGGGGCTTGAGACCCCATTTGTCTCTATATGCCTCCGTCGCTGATTCCGATGTTTTCTATTATTTTAAATTCGTCTTCTACATCGAGAAATAAATTTAGGAATTTTACTAGGATATTAAGATCGGTTAAGACTTGAGAGATTGTTTATGGTGCTGGCCACTCATCCATATGATAGGGTAATGCATCTCTGGATAGAATGTTAGGTAAAGGCTTAAAGATCTCATCTACCATTTAAGGTTTCTGACAGAATAAACGATGTTAAGGTGGTCAATTCGGTTGATCACTTCTTTAATACTCTTTTAGAGAAATGGTAAAAAATGTGCATGTTCTATTTATTGGGAAGTAATAATATGGTGTGGTCTTTATTTTAAGATCATGACATTCACTCAAACGGATTATGAGATCAATCATTTTGGAATTTTAGGACAATTAGATGTATGTCACATCACAAAGTAGCTCACACTGGCAAAGCAACAAAATCTACTATGGGAAGTCAAAACATTTTCAGCGTAGGCAAAAAATAATAGGCATGGAATTCAAAAAACTGCTTAGAATAGGGGAAGAAGAAAAAAAGGCTTGGGAGCCAACCTAGCAGAGTAGGCAATTGCCTACCCTTGCCATGGGTATCCTCTGCCTCGGGTAGCCCATCATCTTACATGACTCTTTATTTTAACTTCAATATTTTTGCTTCTTGTTTTTATTTTCGTTATGGGTGCACCAGAAGAGGCACCTTGTGGTTTTGTCATCCATGCTCTATCTTTTCTTTTGGCTTGACATATATGCAAATATGACATATTGTTCTGAAGCACTTCACATGTTACATGAAGGAATCACAAAAATAAAATTCGGGTAGTATAATTAGAGATATCAAGATTCCAGTTTATTTTTGAGGCAGTCCAACACCAAAGTGTTGGCTTTAACGGCTAACATGGTAATAGTTTTATGGGATTCGAATTTCTATTGGTTTCTTTGAGCTGGATATGAGACGATTGGTGTAGGTTATTTTCACTTTTTTTTTTGTTTCTTTTAACAAATTGAAGTTATACCGTCCAATCATTAGCAGAACTGCAGCTAATAGTACGATATGAGGTTAAGTTATTATCTTTTAGTTAGGCGTTTAAGCATGTAAATAGGTGGTTATATTATTCATCTTTGAATGATCTATTTGTATTGATAACGTACCGGTTAGGAGTCTGGACTGGTATCTGCCTACATGAACAATAGAAGTATTTCTGCTTCTCCGGAAATAGAAGTCAATCCCACACGTCAGAAGTAAAATGTTTGTTGCACAAAACTTTTTTTTTGCTTTTAAAGGTTAGTCTCAAATTGTGTTTTCAACTTAACTTCTAACTTGTTTGCATCTATCTATAAATTGCAAAGCAACTTCTGAGACTCAGAGTGTATCCAAACACCCTGTTAAGAAAGCGCATCTCTTTCAGAAGTTGTTTTTCGATTTGTAAAATCAAAAAGTCAAAAAAATATACCTTTTAGAGGCTAAAAAAAATACTTGGCGTCTTTAGGGGCGACCCCAAAAGAATTAGGGGCGACACAAAAAGATAAAATAGGTTGAAAATACTTATATGCCCCTTCATAATCGGTAGTTTAGGCTTGTTTTAGCTACCGATTGCAAAATCTCATTTTTGGGGAAACTCTATATTCTTTAGTTATATGATCTATTTTTACTACCGATTATAGGCTCAACCAAATTAGAAAAATAGAGGATTTTTGCAAAATATCATTTTGGGGAAACTCTATATTCGGTAATTATATGTGTTGGATATTTTCAAGATTGTTTGCCGCTATTTTGGAGGGTTCGGGGGGGGCATAGCCCCTCCCGGATGTGTTCGACCTTTTTTCGGCTAATGAATTTGAAAACCTATTCGGTTTTCCAGAAATTTTCACAAAACGTGTTTGTTCCCATAGGGTTTCTTCAAGAGACACCATTGGTTGGATATTTACAAAGAAAGCCACTGTATAATCAAAAGTCATGATAACTCTTCCTTTCTTACCGATTATAGGCTCAACCAAAATTCAAAAAAAAAAAAAAGATTTTTGCAAAATCTGATTTTGGGGCTACTCTATATTCGGTAGTTATATGAACTATCTTGACTACCGAATATGGTAAGATTTCGGAAAACAGAGCCATTGTATAATCGTAAGTCATGATAACTCTTCCTTTCTTACCGATTATAGGATCATCCAAAATTCCAAAATTCCAAAAAAAAAAAAAAAAATCTCATTTTTGGTCTACTCTATAAACGGGAGTTAAATAACCTAAATTCCCTACCGCTTATTGTAGCATTTTTTCCAAAGGTCTACTTTAATAGGGAGTCAAGATAACTTTATTTACTACCGATTATAGCATAATCAAAATTCAAAAGATAAAGGATTTTATTTTGGGGATACTTTATATTCGGAAGTTATGCAAACTAAACTTACTCCCGATTGTTGATTAACTTCCGATTGTAAAGTTATCTACCGATTGTAAAGGGTAGTTTGGCCATTAAAAAAAACTCCCCGGAAGTTATCTACCGATTATGACATTTTTTGTCGTTTTGTGTCGCCCCTAATTCTTTTGGAGTCGACCCTAAAGATGCCAGGAAAAAAAAGGTTTGCTTTTTTGTAAATAAAAATTGTGAATAATGGAAATTCTACAAGAAATAAACAAGTACTTTTATTAAGTTTCTTTTCAGTGATGGCGAATGATTCCTTAATCATATTTGCTTTCATATTATCTTTTTATTTTACTTTCATCAAACAATCCCCCCTTCGTGTTTTCCTTTTATTACAATTTTGTTGATCAAATAACATATCAATTACACAGCTCTATGTGGGAACGATCTCTTACTACCGCTATATTACCAATTAATTAGTGGGAAATATCTGTATTAATTTGTTGCACTTGCGACACGCATCAAATTTTGGCGCCGCTGCCGGGGAGTAGTTGCTAATTGATTTTTTATTTGTTTAGCTTGTTTTTGTTTTTAGATTTTTTCTTTAATTTTTTCTTTCGTTCTTGTGAGTCGTCATGTTTCTTTACGGAAATAACATGTTCGGAGCACAAGATTATACATACAACAGTGGGTATAATAGAAACCAATCATCCTATGGGTATAATCAAAACCAATCTTTTGGCTGTGATCAAATTCCTACGGAACTTTATGGATATTCTCATACATGTCAACAACCTTATGACGGGCATGTAAGTGAACAATCACAAGGAAGGAAGGATAGTTATGCTTCTGATCAATTGTTTTCTAATAATGTGCAGACAGAGAACTTGGAATATACTCCTCTTCATCGTGATTTTCCTTCACTCTTTCCAAAAGAGGAGATACCATACAAAAACTCTATTAATGGTGGAAAGCATACTAACGTCAGAAAGCTCTATGCATGATAGAACCGATTGGAAGAAGTCGGTGCATCAAAAAAGACTCTAAATGAAATTGACAGGGTCATAGAAATGGAATTTCAACGTCGTTGTGATAATGACGATTTTGAAGAGGATTCCGATTTCGATGATGAGAATGTTGAAGAGATGAAGATTGAGAATGAAACCAAATTGATTAAAGTTATGGAAGACCCAATTGAGCTTGTCTTGGAATATAATGATGTTGAGATTTCGGTTGAAGCAGAAATTAAGAGTTCGATAGAGGACCACGATATACTTGAGGTAAATAATTCACTGGATTTAATTAAGAAATATGACGATCTAATACAAGGTTTGTCTAGACCTTTGCTTAATTCTATATCTAGTGATCCTTTCCATCTAATTGAAGTAGTTCCCCAAAGAGTTGTTAATCCAGCTTTTAGGAAAATACCTCACTTAGGATTGGAGTTGTGTGCTTCTAAAGTTTTAACGGATTATTTTTCTTCTAAGTACCCCACCACTTGATGTGTTTGATTCTAATAGTTTGCAGGTTCGCCATGATGAAGATCCTTTTGAAGTACCCATGTTTTATGTTCTCTATCCACTTTCGAGTGTAGAAAGGACTAAGTGTGGGGGAAACTTCAATAAAGTGATAGA
Organism: Papaver bracteatum; assembly: GCA_023529315.1. Classification (NCBI taxonomy): domain Eukaryota; kingdom Viridiplantae; phylum Streptophyta; class Magnoliopsida; order Ranunculales; family Papaveraceae; genus Papaver; species Papaver bracteatum. Next base: position 102,042 of record JAJJWX010004999.1, read on the forward strand.
TTCTATATTTATATCTTGTGCTAACGTTTTTATGAAGATGTTACTAGAATTGCATTTTTTTTTCTGGGCAGACTACCATATTTTCAGATAATTGGTTTACGGACGATAACCATAGGGTCAGGCTGAGGACGTTAAACTAAGCGCTGAATGGGAGGAAACCCATAGGTTTTGTATTTTCTATCCTTTTTGTTTTTAGCTTTCTTGTTTTTCATATCATATTATGATTTCCCACCTTGATTTTATACTCAGGACGAGTCAATTACATTGAGGACAATATAAAGTTTAAGTGTGGGGGAGTGTTTGGATATTTTGCATATAGAGTTTTTAGCCTTTTCGAGTCAAAAATTTCAATTTTTTTATATATATTTGAATAAAAACCTTCAAATTATATAAATTTTATAGTCACTAGCATACTTATAGGTATGTTTAAATAGAGAAATCTGACCGACATAACTGAACTTGAAAGTGTTAGAGAACTACGTTCGGATTTCTTACGATTTGGAGTGTTAAATAATGGATTTAATCATGTCGGTGATGCAAATTAGGAGCAGGGAGAAATGCATTATTATAGTTGTTGATCAATCATTAGCGGAGACTACCCATATTCATATCAATAGAGGCACTAACCAAATTTTATTTTGAGTGTGTGTCACCGTACGTTAATTCCGGGTAGAATGGTGAGCTACCCAACTTCACACCATTTTCTGCACTATTTTTGATCTCCTGAGTGCTAATTTTGTCAATCATGAGGGTGACATTTATAGATGAAAACCACTTTCTTGTAGTTTGATTTGCAGTTAGCACCATTCTCTCTCTCGCTAACAACAGGTCCATAGAAACACCGTCATCATTAACAAGGGAACGACATCAAAATCTACAAGGAAAGTTGAAGACGTTTAAGGTTTACAAGCAACAATACAAGAAAGAAAAGATTTCATATCCAAGTAAAGCAACATACAATGAGCAGATTTTTAAATACATGTTGAAGACTTACAATATAATTAAGGAGCGAAAATTCTACATCCATGTTGAAGACTTATTTACAAGAGCGAAGAAAATCAAAAGATGGTATTATTGAAGTTTAGGGTACAAAGACAATACAAGTTGTGAAGATCAAAGTAGTAAAGTACTTCTTTCATGGTTATGGTATTTTAATTCCGTTATTATTTTTGTAGTTGCAATCTTTTTAGCTTAAAAAAAAAATACAAAAAGAAAAAAAAAATACAAAAAGATTTGCATTAAGGTTGTTATTCATTTAATAAGGTCACAAGGAAGAAAAATTTATAAAAAAGTTTCAAGCGACAAGGAATAGAGGAAAAGATTACAAATTGTCGAAGTTCTACGAAATTCAAGAGTTTATCATCAATAGTTGAAGACCGAAGACGAAGACCAAAAAGATGAAGAAGACGAGCCGAAGGAATACGTTTATATTGGATGCTGTGAGAGTGGTGTTATCATCATTGCAATCGAATGTGAAGGTGGTAAGTACTCACATCCTTGGTATAGTGGTTGATTTCCTTTCTTAGAGATCATCAGAAAAATGTCTTTATTTTCCACGATTTTGTGGAGTCTCCAGAAATTTTTTCGGAAGGTTTCCTTCCCACCATTCAATGTGTGTAGGATTTCTCTATTCATTCCTACCTACACACATGTGAGACCCATAAAAAAGCAGTCTTATTGAGTGCAATTATCATAAAATCCTTTTAAGTGAGGGAGAAGTCGAGGAGAAATGCTTATTGATCGCTCTCAAACACGCATTCTCTCATTATGGTGTGGTTATTTCTCACTCAAGATTTAAGAATGCATATGTTCTTTGGTATTTCTAACTTCTTATTACTAGCATGCAGAAACTCTATGTCCTCATAGATCTTTGGATGCTTGGGAAGATGGAACGCTTTGAAGATGTAGTAGGTTTTGTGGGTATACCTCTCGTAAGCCCTCACGAGACTATAACTCGTCCATTAGGGACATCTAGGGGTTTAAAGGCTTGTTACATATGCTAAGTGTGACTGACTGTATCCTCGACAAAATGGAGTTGTTGTATTTTAGATAGTTTTCTCGAGTACTAGCAAAAGGCAAGTGTGGGGGAATTTGATAGGTGCATATTTCACATATATTTGGTGTCAGTTCCATGCTAGTATTTATTGGTTTTCTTGTAAATTATTATATATTACGCTTGTTTTCTCTTATTTGTGTTTTATTAGATGAATCATCCAAAAGAAGTGGAAATAGCTACAAAAGTGAAGTCACAAGTGGAGAAGGGCCAAAGGACAATTGGAACTCGTTCATCCAAACGGAGTCATTCTGAGTTCGTATGAAGAAGTTATGAGCAAAACAAGAACTCAGAAGCATAAAGGGAAAAATGGTCATTTTACAAAGCAACTACTATTGGAACCTAACCGAATGTTAAGGGGCACCTTCCTGCTAAGGGGTTGTCATATTTAAGGGAACTGCTAAAGGAAGCCCAGTCCTTTACTTAAGGGCTTCCCAGATTCTAATCATTGCACCAAATTCCAGGATTCGTAACGGAGCTGAGCCCTTACCAAAACGGGTTGTAACGGCTCTCGCCTGTTTCAAAAGTGGGTGTTATATTTTTTTCGTAACGGCAATTCAGCCGTTACGAATTTTTGGTTGCAACGGCAGCCGTAAAAGCTGAGGACTGTTACGAATTGACACGTGGTAACATGTTGTAGCCGTTACTAAATTTTTTAACATTGTAGCCGTAACAGAGATGAGCCGTTACTACGTGGCAGTTTAGTAACATGCTTGAGTCGTTACTACGTGTCATTTTGAAACATCTTAGAGCCGTTACGAATTTTATCGTAACAGAATTTTTTTTACTGTCGGTCAACCTTGACCTGGTCAAAATTAGTCAAACCAGGTCAAGACTGACCGTCAGTTCATTTACTGCCGGAAATAAACCGGAATGCTAAATACAATAACCAGCATACATCCATCCACACTCAACAATAATTCATCCACTTCTTTTGTAATCTATTTATATCACATTCATATCAATTGTTAGATTACAAAGAACTAGACTTTCAAAAGAACTGAAATTTATCAACATTATATAAATTTCAAAAGGACTGAAATTTCTCTAAGTAACAAACATTTTTTTGGTTTTGTTAAGTATCAAATTTCTAAGGGAACACATAGAAACTTACTAATGCCTACAAAATTTGAATACATGGAACTTAAAAATCTTAGCTACTTTGTTCTTCACCCTTTGCAGGATTGCTTAATTGAAAGCTTGGGCATCAGAAAAATCGATGTAGGCAATCCTACAAAATACAACAGCCAGCATACTTAGAGATAAAGCAATGGTGATGTTGGGCATTAGAAATAATGTTCAAAAAAGGCAGTTCATGTAAATGCAAAAGGCACTTCCCACCAGCGCAATACCTCGCAAGTATAAACTGAGTGTCAAATCCACAAATTTAAACTTAATAATACAAGTAAAACAGAGTGAAGTACTTACCAGGGATTGATGTTTGGACCCATGAACCATCAAACCGTGTTTGATAAAAGTGTTGAGTTTGAGATTCTCTCCTGGTCAAAAAACAACATTAACACCCAGAGAAAGTTAGATTTGTTAACGTAGGATCACCAGGTGCAAAATAAATGTTACTACCGTATAAGAAAATATAAGGCATATCAAGGGAATTGCTGCTAATGATTACCTTCGGCTGGTGGTAGTGGAACGGTGACGGACTAAAGTAGTAATTACTGCTGACTTTTAACTTAGCTCTAGAATGAGAAGTTGATGTTGTGCTGCTGCTGGTGATGCACTTGCAGATGGAGTCTAAATGCAATGGAGTTGCTCCTTTACCATGTCTAAGATTTACCAATTGAATCCATTGTGCAGATGAAGGGCTTATCATCTTCTCCTAAACTAGTAATGACAGGCTCACAGAAATATGGACCAAACCTACAAAAACAACAAATAGACATTATTTTCCTTATATAATCTTCACTTGTAAACCCAAAAATTGAACCAAGAGACACAAAATTAATCCACTGTATAAAAAACACAAATAAATAAGTACCAAAATTGAATGGAAACCAAAATTCCAATATACCCTCAGCTTCCATTCAGCCTCAACTGCAACTGCAATCATTCAACAATAATTGCTTCAATCAATAATGTATATCAACATTCATCCAGTTCTATTAACAAATAATACAATTTTTTCCAAGTACCCAACAAAATTATGTTAAGCTTCAAATTTTGATACCTAAACACTCTTTTACATTCATTCTATACTGGGCAAGTTTTCATCGTGCTTGCTCACTTGCATTCAAATTCAAGTTTCATAATTCATACTGTTTTCTAAAAACGAATAAAAGTGTTTACACAACCACATGTTACATAGATCTTATAGTATATGTTGCACTAGGTTTTAAGATTGATTCAAGAAAGTTAATACTCACTTCTTTTGGTGCCTCCTTTACTACTAGTTTATCCTTATGGTTATCTATTGCTTTAGTTGTTGCAGAAACACCAATGAAGCTAACCATTCAATCCCTTAAGCTTTCATCAGTTGGTTAAGCTTTGATCACTCCAGTTACATCAAGAAATACCTTCCATGCATCTTCTGTGAAAATTTTAGTCCACATTTAATCAGTTGAAACATCCAAAAAAAAATTACAGACGAAAGGAGAATATGATGAACAGGAAAATGATAAACTACATGAAACAGCTGAAAAGTTTACCGTTATTTGAACGTTGGGCTACAGGTTATAGAACTTTTTCCTCCAATTCAGCTTCTTCCAACTCCTCAAGTTCAGATTCCAATTCTTCCTACAACCAACACTCTCTTCTCAAGGTTAATTTTAATCTTAACAAAAAAAAATGCAAAAGGTTAACTCATCAAATTCGGCAGCTGCTCTAACGGGGTTTGACGAAGCTTCATGAACCTGCTTCATGTTCTCAGTCTGCTCATTAATCTCATCCAGCATCTTGTCTATATCATAAGTGTTTCTGTAATACAGTTCAAACAAACTAGTTATTTACAAAGTGATATTCCTGCTCAAATAGACTAGTTACTTGGAAGAAAACAAAATAACTAACAAGCAAATGCATATCCCTTACAAAGTGTTATTCTGTATTACTCTGATCTTGGAGAATATCTATTCTAAGTAAAGAAATATATTGCTTAACTAAAAAACGAACAATAGAGAAAGTGTGAATAATGAACAAGCTTAAGCTAGGTACTTAGAATATCTATTACCTGCACAATAGGCATAACGGCTCCATACTACGCAATAATACCTTAAATAATTCTCGTACAACAATTTAAATCATTCTCGTACAACAACAATTCTCTTATTTATCAAGTTATGCACATTCCTCCCATTTGGATGATTCTTGAGATCGCCCAAACATTTGCGAAGGGCGTCAACTAGTTGGCATAATTCCTTTCCCTGTCAAACACAAGACGTAAAATTCAGATCAATTCTAACCAAATTTATATGTTTGTAAAATTTTCATAAATGCAGTAGAAATAGCTAGATAACACTGCCTACCTTACTAAGCTTAAGGGCTTTATGGACAACATAGTTTCCAAACTTATCTTGAGCGAGTTCAACAAGTTGATTACAATCACATAAGAGTTGCGAAACTACAACATTGGTAGCATTCGATTCAATACATTTTTCTACAACATTACTGCCATACTTATCCTTAAAAATTCGAAATAAGTGTCCATTAAGGTTATTGCTTATAAGGTTGGCAGTATTAGGATAGCGCTCTAGTAAATGTTGCACCACAAAATTCCTGAAAAGTACACAAAACAATAACACATCAAATACTTGCCAGATCAGGACACTAACCAGAATTTTTGAACTGAGATATTATGTTTAGACTTTAGTACCCGTATTCATGTGCATAAAGGGACACGGCCTGGTCTATGATGATTGATAGCAGCTGAAATTTGAGAGGATCATCTATGGATTCAATAACAGCTTTGAGAGAGAAACATTCGTGTTCAGTAGTAGCAAGCTTATCGCAGTTTATCACTGCTATTTCGTATAGATCCCCTAAGTACTGTCATAGACAACAATATTTCGAGTAAGCACAACCTTGAATCCTAAACATGAATGTCATGGAAATCACAAAGAGGATATAGTTTACTCACCATATTTTGCACATGTTTGCAAAGTTTTTGAACTACTTGGCTTCCATTCTTGTTCGACATGACAAAAAATAGGCAAGGCTTCATAAACCGCAACAATCAAAATAGGATTTCCCATGAGCAGTTTGATCATTAGACTTTCTATCACATGAGACATGAAAGAATCCGAAACAACAATAAATAAATATAACACTGAAAATCATCAAAACAAACAATTTATATCGATTATATACCTCTACAGCAGTTGGACAAGAAGACCTACTTCCACCTGAAACCCTTCTACCAACATATACTTGACCAAACCCTCCTTTACTTAACCTTTTCTCAATTTTACCGTAACCTACAACAATAATTCAATAAATTACGGCACAACCACAATTCACAGAACATAAAATTCTTCACAATAATGCTTAACTACACAAGTGGTAAACACAATCACAAGTCACAGAACATAACAGATTTCTATTAGGTAAAGAAAGTTTACCTTAAGTCAAATTCCAAACCTTAACCATCGGTTTCATCTTCAATCACCATCACCTATACTCAGAACCATCGTTTCAAAACATCAATTCACTTCTCAAATCACCAAAACCAGTCTTTAATTTCTTCCCATCTATCACTAATTGAACCTTAAATCAATTTCCAAACCCTAAATTCCTCTTCCTGATTTACCCTATCCTCTGTAACCCGAGTTAATATTACCCTCTCCTCCTTATGTTATTCAATCCACCAATTCCTCCTTAGATTTTTCACAAACTCAATACTAACTGCAGAAACCCTAACTCTATTTCTTAGTGATTCGGCATTCTTCAATTAATAATAACCCTACCCAAAACCAAATTCACAACCTCGGTAACACTTTCCTGATTCATTTACTTCTCCTGATTTATTCTTAATTGATATGAACGATTTCTCAGTTCATTCTTTTGAAAATAAAAAAAATCGAAGAACAACGAAAACGAAGATGTTCAGACGAAAGAAAATGAAGAACAACGAAGAAGAATAAGAGAAATGAGTTTATCTTTGATATTGTTTCTTCTGAGAGATTGAGAGAGATGGAGAGGAACGATGAAAGAGAGACAGGAAAAGGGATAATGAGGCGGTGCGAAAGAGATTAGATGTAATATCGTGTGGGAATATAATCTAGGGTTTTATGATTAAGATGCAATCTCGAGATAAAATGAAGGGCGGAGATATTAGTTTAGGCATACACGGTATAATTAAGGACGCATGTGAATAGCACACGCACATTCTAAAGGTGTTACCACCCAAGTGTGACCAAGCGTGTGACTAGCACGCCTATAAAATATTTCGTAACGGCTTAACCCTGTTATGAATTTTAAAAAACTTAGTAACGGCTTCAGCCTGTTACGATATTTTTGTAATGACCATTTGTAACGGGAAATTTGTAACGGCCCTTAAGACGCTACGAATGCCTGTTATGATTCCGAGAATTTGGTGTAGTGAATATTGTTAAAGGAACTTGGTTTATTACTCTGGGCACTTCGTCTTCCCACGTCCTAAACAGAACACAAGCAATGGCATACGAGAACTCGATGATCACGATGATCACAACGGTGATGGATTTTGATCAACATTTTATTCGAATTTAAATATATCATTGGGTTCCTGGGGATGATAGAAAGCATGGGTACTAGCCTGATTTTGATAATTCAATTATACTTGAGTTTGGCAGCGGATTATTGTCTGCTTTCATTAAACTCGAGCTCGAGTTGAAAGCTGTTCTTGATGGTAAAGGAGGCTGGCGTTTGATGGAGAGAAGATCTCGAAGAACAACATGGCCGTGATGATGAACTAGTGGTAGTTTATGCTGCCATTAACAAAGCCGGCCCTGTCGTTAAAGCAATCCAAGCTGTGCTTGAGGCCAGAAAACAAAGTAGGGAACAATTTTCTGAAAATTCAATTACCCCTAACGAAATGGTATTATATTCATTACGGATGACATTCGAAAGAAATGGTATTGTGTGTTAAAGATTTAGCGACACACGTCCAAAATGTGTCATCCCTATATTTGAGCAGTCATGTCCAAGATACATACTTCCTTTATGTTTCTTTTTGCATGGTATTTGTGCATTCCCATTTGATATCAATAACCTAAACACCCAACCACATCTCTCACACCACGTCGAGAGTTGCGGTAACCTCCCCTCCCATTGGCCGGTCAACAAAACCCTCGATCCTGATTGGCCGAAATCAAAGTTAGCCCCCTTATATTTCGTGACCGTTAATTTTTAATAGAATATGAAATCTGGACCTTCAGATTAGCCGCAAAATCTACAAATATCTTTCGGAGAGGGCCCACATGTTTTTTTTTTGGAAAAAAAAAACAAAAATTTCCATATAGAAGGAAAATCAACATGTATAAATTTTTTTACGAGATTTACATACCAAAGAAAAAAACAATTACGGGATTCTTTCATGAGCAATTAATGGAAAAGAAATCTTTGAAGATCTTTAGGGTAAATGTCGAATCATTCCCTTTCCATTTTTAGTAAAAAATCCAAAAAATTTCCATATCGGAAGAAAAATCAACACAAATATGTTTTTATACTTTTAATAGAATATGAAATCTGGACCTTCGGATTAGCGGTAAAATCTACAAATATCTTTTAAGGAGGGCCCACATGTTTTTAGTTATGGGGAAAAAAATTTCCAAGTAGAAGGAAAATCAACATGTATAAGTTTTTTTACGAGATTTACATACCAAAGAAAAAAAAATTACGGGATTCTTTCATGAGCAATTAATGGAAAAGAATTTTTTGTAGATCTTTAAGGTAAATGTCAAATCGTTCCTTTTCCCATTTTAGTAAAAAATCCTAAAAATTTCCATTTCGGAAGAAAAATCAACACAAATATGCTTTTATATTTTTAATAGAATATGAAATCTGGATCTGATGGTCCTAATTAAGTTGTTGATTAGGCGTGAAAATATATTTCATTCCATATATAAAAAAATAACAACAAGTTTTAGCGATGCAAATTTAATAAATATGGAAGAAAATTTTCAAACATAGTAAAATTACGAGTGTCCATGAATTATGATATTTACTTATTTTATTTTTTTTCAAAATTTGGAAACTTTTTAATTTTTAAATTTAGTATTTAGTTAACTTTTGGAAAGTCCTGAATTTCTTTCTTAGTATAGATTTTTCGGTAGCCATGTATATGGTGAATTTCATCTTATACATACACCATAATCTTCTTCTTTCTTCTATATATTCAATAGCACGGGTTATATAAAAAAATCAAGGTAAAGTCGTTTATTTTTCGGATCTAATTGGCCTACCCCAACGGTCCCAGCGTATTTTCTTATTGCTTCATTGGTGTTCATGTTTTTGGTTCCTGATGTCGTCTCTGGTCAAGGTAAAGTCGTTTCTGGTGTTGTTCATTTTATTTATGTCTCATTATGTGTTCTTTTCGATCTTAAGACATCCAACAATTGTGTTCTTTTCAATCTTAAGACTTCCATTAATATTTGTTTTAGTTTAAATCATTGTTCCTGTTTCATTTTGATTATTTAGTTTCTTTCTTTTCAGTAACTCATGTATCATTGCATGTTTATCTCTTACCGTCTCTTTTCCCTCGACAAAAACATCTCGGCTGGATGATATCACGAATGAGAAGGTAATGCTTGCAAACAGGACAACAAACTTTAGATTAGTAATTGTTAACGTTTTGTGTTTCCCTTTTTTGTCTTTCAGAATTGATTTCTTGAATTTTATTTTTATTTTTTCTAGGTTTTGATTTGTGATTCAGGAAAACCTATCGCAGATTAAGCCACATGAAAACAATATATGTGAGTTTTCAGATACTTCTAAGGGTGAAGACACCATTTGACCTAATGAATACGAGAATTAGAAACAAACCATTACTACATGTTAGAAATATTGTGAAATAATCCTCCTTTTTCTTTATGTTAATGACTTTTTCATCTTTCGGGTGTTGGTGCTTTTTGCTGATTTGCAGGAAGATATTTTATTTGTTGTTTTTTGAAAGTACTTACAAAAGTTGGCCAGCATGATGAAGTAATAAAGCGAGAACATGGATATTTACTTCTCGAATGGTATATTGTGTAATCTTAATTCTTCCCCTTTCTTTGTTTCAGTGCTTCATGACTTCTTATGGGTTATTGTGGGTTTCATTTATGCAGAGTGGTGGCTTATGTTGGTCAATGTGCTCTTCTTGATTTTATGGATTAATGTCCTACTTTAGGGAGAATTCATTCTTCTTTAGCTTTTGGTATTAAATAGTTTTTACACAATTTTCAGTAATTTCAATTGTATAGATGGAATGTTTATATTGATAATTTATTTTCAATAATGTTATTATGTTGATATATATTATATACATGTCATCGTTTTGGTGTAGGCTTCTGGTATTCAATAGTTTTTTACACAATTTTCAGTAATTTCAATTGCAAAGATGGAATCTTTATATTGCTAATTTCTTTTCAATAATGTTATTATGTTGATAATATATATACATGTCATCGATTTGATTTTTTTGGTGTAGGTATGTTGATCACTTGCGGATTAATTGAATGGTTGTTATTTGTTAATCTGCAGGGTAAATTTTTTGGGACCTATACGACATGGATTTGTCGCAAGGGAATTGCTGGGTGAAACCCTCTTAAGAATGATCTTTGAAATGGTATTGTTTTTGTAGCATGCATCTCTTTATTAGCTATCAACAATATTTAAATATGTGGATGCATTACATTACAATTATTTCATCATAATAATGTACTCTTTGGCAGTTATAAAACTTATACAACGTTTGGCGCAAAGGAATGATTCCCCGGGATTATAACGACAAAAGTTCTGATGATTTTGAAGTGAATTTTTTTTACCTGTAGGTTGTGGATTTTCATTTCTGTGTCTGGCAGGGGGTGAGGATTATATTGATTAAGTTGGATAGTTATGGCACCCAAGATTAAAATGGTATGCCATATTGTTGATGAGAAATTAAATGGTTTATTACCTAGTCCAATTGACTCCACTTGAATGTTTGTATGATAATGTTCTGTCTCTTTAACATTCTTTTCAAGCAGAAAAGGATATCTGTGATGGTGTTAACGAAGTTAAAATATTGTGCATGTTTAGAAATCATCAGATAGTTTAGTAGGAGAGTGGCTTCAAAACATAATGGAAGTACATCATTTAGAAGCTGTAATGAAGTCAACCGTTCAAGGAAATTGTTATGAATACCCTAATACACCTGATTTGGATAAATGCCAAGTCATCTAACTTTCTTAGTACCCCAACGAATTGTTTTTCATTCCCCATGGCATCCTATAAGTAATTTCCGCTTATTGAGAATCTAAATAACAATTTTCTGGCTATTTTCTGTCTCAGGTGAGGATTCATACTTTCTTGGAGAACTCTAAGAAATACAGAAGGGGAAAGAGAAATAAAGTCGATAAAGATGAGGAATGAACGAGCATGACATTTTGAGGAAACGTATTAATACTTTGATCAAGAAGTAAAAAGTAATAGAGGTTCAGAGGTTGGTAACAAGTGAAGAAAGTACGTCTTGGGGATGAGATGCCCATGCTAAGGTTGGTCATACTGTGGCCGCTTTCTTTCTAATTACCGTCTTTGTAACTTGGCTTTTAAAGAATTTTAAGTTTTCGTTCATTTTTTTTTAAACGATGTTTCAATTTATTTGCTGTTGGGAAGTATAAAAAGGATGGTTAATCTCTATAACACTTCGTTTTATATGGTATAATCTCATTTGTTTGTCAGCTTAATTAATTCAATGGGTTATGTTGATAAGCAGTTAATTGAAAGCAAGGTCGAAGGCCATAAACTTCCATAAAGAAGTGTCCAAAGCAGCATGCTATCTTCAGGAAGAAGACTCCATGTAAGCTTCTCAAAAGCTAATTATTTTGGCAATGTTTGATTTTGAGCTAGAGTTTTGATAGCTACTTTGAATGGATGGCTCGACTCTGGTGTTAAGTTAAATTCGTAAATTACTAATAGATCTTGGACGGTGCACATGATGCTATAGTCATAAGCATTTTATTATTACTCATCCGACCTTCTATCTTTTTTAGTAATATTTGAAAACACTGTGAATCTATTTTTTGGTTTCGATTAGGACAGATGGGTACTTGAACCTATTTTCCCTTTGTGACTTCTTGGTTAAAAATTCGTTGGTTCCGTACAGTCATCTGTTAAATTTGATTTTGAGGTTTGCCTCGGCCAAAGATGAATAATCTTTCTTCAACTATATGCAGAAGATGGAATCCGAGAGAGCGGATTGTCAATGTTTTCATCTATAGTGGTCTTTCTGGTACAATCATGTCTCTTATTTTTGAGTTTGTATTTAGCATTGTAAACAATTGAGGTGTCAGTGTCACTGGTGTTAACAGTGTTATTTGCTTTGATGTTTTAGATATAGCAGCAAAATGAAGATTAGCAAGCTTGATGTGTAGGCGTTGAGCAACACAACTGGCTGCTGGATCATCAAAGGCTGAAAATCAAACACAGTCTGCTGGTGTTCTTATAAATGTGGATATTCCTCTTCTCCATGTACGTACATTGGGTAATTTTTCTGGTTCTGAACATGCTTGAATCCTTCACATATAACATGATGAAATTCCCCTTCATTAAGCTACCTGATTTGCTTTCTGCAATTTTTGAAAAATTGTAGCATCTCAAGCCTCCTGTAGATCCAACAATTAAATTAAAATTAATTATCATGGACACCCTAAAGCATATGTTGAATATAGTTTGAAAATGAAGTATTAGCGTGGCTTAAATTTAGACAGATTATACAGAATGATGGATAAAATCTTGGCTCCCAGACTTCCATAATGCATGCAATGGTAATATACAAATGGATAGGAACAATAAAACAGGTAATTAGCTCTAAAATGACTTTACGCCACTGCTGTTAAAAATACCAATTTTCACTTTAAACACTTGAAAAAGTATAGTCTTTTTTATGAAAAAATGTAATCAAATTTTCACATGTACTCACTGAAAATTGTCTTTTAAGTTACCTTATCGATTGTGATTCGTCTTTGGTATTTTAATTGTGAATTTGTGTGGATTTTGTTACCAGAGTCGTAGTTGCATGGCTTTTTTTTTTAACGTCATCTATGGATTTTGAAACTATTTGTAGAATGGCCACGAAGTTAGGATTATCTTTAATAGAATATGACCACAAAATCCATAATGCTCATACTGAATTTTTGGTTCAACGTGGTTGACGTAGAATTTTACCTTGACAACACAATATATATGTTCAATAATTCAGTTAGTGGTTTCCATTTACATTGCATTATCTGCATGGTATATGTAGAAAAGAGAAAAATTCGACAACATCAGGCCTAATTATAATAGCTATCTGAAGTGGAATGCCTTTTTATTTTTGTCGAATTTTTCTTCATTTAAAACTCAAAACTCATTTTGTGAAGGTGCTTAGTGGGCTACACATAAGGCCTATCCCTGGAATGAATCGAATGATGCCTAATTATATCTTAATTTTAAGGCTAGGCTATCCATTTTGCTTAACTCAATAATTCATGGTGTGATATCACTCTCAAGTGTTTGGATTTTCCCTATCCTTTCTATCTCAGAAAAATAATGAGTTCTTGAAGACCACTTTGTTATTTTTCCTGCCACTGTCGTATCCAATTTCAAATTTCTTAGCGTTAACATCTATTTTCAGTTTCTCTTAGCGTTACCATATGTTGTTAGTTAAATTTATTGGGTCATAAGACATTAGAACCTAATTGATATTTTTGTTTGTGTACATACACTAAAGAGAAATTATGGTCGACTTACAGAACCTACAAATTTCTAGAATACATGTAATCAGTAGCATCTTTGAGACTAGAGGAAATTCTAAAGTGAAAAACAAGCGTAAAAAAGTTGTTTGATATTTAATTCCCATTAACAATGATAAAGACTTGGGTGCCAACTTGAGTGGAAAATATCTGGTCATATCAATGTCCAAAATCTATTACACAGCTAATTGTATCTGGAACCGATAATGGTGGATTCACGCGATGCAGTATCTTACGTATCCCGTACACTGTTAAGAAGTAATCAGTAGCCAAAAATGGTGTCCCTTTTAGGCTGTCCAGGTAAGCTTTAGGTGCCTCGATGAAGATCTTTTACATAATATGCCCATGAAACCCTTGATGAGTATCTTTAACCGAGTTATTTTATATGAAATTTTTGTAGGGATGGTTGTGAGCTTGAAAAGGGGTTACAGAGAAAATCTAGTTTGCAACATATGTGATGTTTGGGTAACCAAGGACATCCTCTGTTCTTCTATCTCCTCGATACTTCCTTAAATGGATTCATGTCGCAGATTAAAACTATATGTTAAATGTTGATTAATCTTATCACAACTTTGTGTTTTATTGATTGGCAAAAATTAACTGCTCTTTCAAGTACGAGTAGCATGATAATTGTTTGAGGTATTACTAGACAGTGGTCAAAGAGAGTCTACTTCATGCATTCTTATACACTATGGTAAATTATAGTTATGTTTTGCTTAAATTTTGAGCTGTCAGGAGAAAGATGTTCCCTCAATGTGGATGACCTCAAACTTTGACAGTGCCACGATGCTGATGATCGACTTAGATGTAACCTTCACATGATTCATACCTTTGTAAGAGTCCTTTGTATGAGTCATTCGGCCCGGTAAGGTGTGTGATTGCACCAATATAAAAACAATGTAGAGACGCTGGAGAAATCAAAATAAAATCAGTAAGGGAAGTATTCAAGTGAAGAGAGTTTGGTAGATTGATATATAATATGATATTTTAGATACTGTGTAAGGACATTTTGCTTTCAGCGTTTCTTTTCAAGGTCATATGGTCAAATGTCAATTAGTA
The DNA here is from genome assembly GCA_023529315.1 of Papaver bracteatum. Taxonomy (NCBI): domain Eukaryota; kingdom Viridiplantae; phylum Streptophyta; class Magnoliopsida; order Ranunculales; family Papaveraceae; genus Papaver; species Papaver bracteatum. Next base: position 117,054 of record JAJJWX010004999.1, read on the forward strand.
ATCTGAAAATCGTACAATCAAGATGTAGTCACGAATTGGGATTTTGCTGGATGACCTGATTATAACATTGTTCGATTAACAATCACATCACATGAAATGTTGTGTGTAGAAATATTATGGTTGCTGATCTTTCCTTATATACAAGTTTTTTCCTCTTGCAAACCCATTCTTAAGAATAACATGAAATGTTTTGGCTTAGATGAATCTAGTTTTAACCCTTCATAACCAGAACAACTTAGAAAATGATGCATCTAAAGAATGACCCTTAGGCCGCGCAAAAAAACCTCGCGTCTAGAGGGCTGTGGGTCTTGCATCTAATAGCCGAAGAGATCATCTATTTTTGGATGGGGATTAGTGTTTGACTATTTTTACCATTTGAAAGATACGTCCCAAGTCACCTCAGTGCCCAACAGTTGTTGTTCCAAAAATAAAAAGTCCATAGAAGAGCTTGAGTCCCTTAATAGTAGTAAAAGTTATAAATTTTCCGTGCCAAAAAGAAACCAAACTCGACATTGTCTGCACATTTTTTGAACTGACAAATAATTTTTGGCTGAGAGATGCAATGACGGGCGGAAGGGGTGCAAACGGGGTCTTTAATTTTGGTTTGTTTTTTTTTGAACGACTAGAGAAAAGCTCTTGAAGTCAATAGATTTAAAAAAAAAATTTAACTTTGATAAACATATTTAAGAATTTTAAAAATACTAATAATAAATTAAATAATACTCACTCTATTTTAAAAAGACTTTCATTTTTGTTTGTTTCAAGATTATGTCCAACTTTTTTTTTTTAATAAATAAATTCATTTTCAACGGGACCCGATTTAAAATATTTTAAAAAATTGAATGGTTGAGGAAACAAATATAAGGAAAATATATATTTAGATCCAAAAATTAAATTCCTTATAAAATTTATACTCCATAAATCCGATACTTTTAGATTTTCTTTTTATATTTCGGATTTATAGTCCTCCAAACAATTTTAAGTAGGTTTTATTAAAATAAAATAGGTAAGTAATGATGGGTAGTCAAGTAACATACTACGGGCTCCTTAATATTTTGACAAAGTTAGAACAGACAGTCTTTTGGAAACGGGGTGAGTAATAAACTACATCAATCAACAACCTAAACACCCAATCACATCTCTCACACCACGTCGAGAGTTGCGTTAACCTCCCTTCTCATTGGACGGTCAATGAAACCCTCACTCCTGATTGGCTGAAATCAAAGTTATCCCTCTTATATTTTGTGGATGTTTATTACAAATGCAATTAATTCGATCTAACGCTCATGATTGGCTGAAAATATTATTAATTACCATGGAAAAAAATTTGTGCAGAAAATCTTTGGAATAATATTATTATTTCCGTAATTTGTTTTTTATACCAAATATTAATCTAAAAAAAATAACAAAAAAGACGGATATAACTAACAAAATAATTAATCCAAAAAAAACATAACAAAAAATACGGAAATAACTATCAAAATAAAAGCGGAAATACGGCTTCTATAATAAAATCAAAACCGTTAGATTTTTAATGCGCGAAATACTAAAATTAGATTTTTATTTTACTTTTTTAAGCCAAGAGTTATAAATAAAAAAATAAATAAATATGTAAGTGTTTTTTTCTATATTATTCTCGAGTTTTTTTACTTCCTTAATTATAGTTTTTCTTAATAAACACTAACTATTCTTTATACAGTTTATACTTGAATCTAATCTAATAACTACTAAAAATAAAATAAAAATGTCTCATGTTGTTTTCAGATGGAAATATTGTGCAGAATGAAGTCAGAGCTTCAGAGAGGTGATCATATTCTACTACTAACCCGGGGAGGAATGGGAACAATGTCGATAAGGAGATGAGAAATCCGCTACAAATGCTAGCATCATGTACCAGATTACGCAGAGTTGCAAGGCAGCATGGATTTTCTTAGTCAATAGAGATATACAAACAATTTGATCCCTCACTCTGGATACCTTTATCTTCATTACTTTTATTTTTATTCTAGATTCTTCAATTATAAGAACCAAGATAAAAAAAATTCTTGGTTTGTACTATGTGTCTCTTCAAATAAAAAGTTACAGATGAGCCTGGAAAATAAGAAGGATGGTGGTGTTGGTCTTAAGTTGCTTTGCATTTTCAGTTGAATGTTTCCCCAATGCTGACCAACTAAATTCTATAAAGGTACTCAAGTTCAATACCATGGAAGAACTACCATAAATATTGGATGTGTTTAAGTTTTTGTTTTGGATGTTTCTTTTGACCATGCTACCTCACTTGGGTAGGTGGATATTAAATTTACGAAGTACACGTAACTAGCTGGCATTATATTTGGGTGACCCTTAAGGAAAAAATTGCAGAAACCTCTCAGTCCAAGTTGCATGAGAATGTTTTGATTTATTATAATGGAGTTGAAAGCATAAACAATATTTAACGAATCAAGGAAGTAGGTGAGAAGGTAATAACTTTACATCATAAATTTTGGTTCAAACACTTTTTAAGGATCTGCTTGCATAGTACTCATATAGTTGTTGAACTATTGGTTATTGTTTGATAGTGCACACCCCTGATTATTGGTCAATGATATTACCTAAGACTGTCTCATTGCAGTAGCCTGATTAAGCGGGTGTATACATCGACGAAACCAGGGTAATGTTTTTGGACTTCTATATTATTTAAAATCCCATGGATACACTTTTAGTCCAATCTTTTTAGTATTATAGGATATCTTCATAACCATTTTCTTAAAAACATTCTATAGATGTTTACGGATAATTTTTGTGTCACAAGTATAATTGTGCAACTGTTGTTACAACATTTAACCCTCGCAACAAATATTTGGTCGGGGTCATGGGCTCATGGTCGTTATCTTTGTTAGATACAAAAAAAACATTATCCAGGACTGGTGATAGAGGAGTTAGCCTGCATGGAAAGTTCTCAGACCTCTTTGGAAAGAGTGGTATCCATGCCTTGGCAGTCACTCAAAATGAATATTTTTACACATGTCTTAACGGCTGGAGGCAAGTCCTTAAGGATGGAGATTCAATAGTGAGTGGTATATCCTAACTTGCAAATTAAAAGTTCAAGTTGTAAATTTTCATATCCGGGCCTTGCGTAGACTTCTTGGGCCATAGAAGCTTCTTCTTATCTTATGATGCTTATGCAGTTACAAGTAAAAAATTTGTGAACTACGTTGGTACAAACATGTACATGTGTTTCCTTTTATAGCATGTAATACTTTGAGATTAATTTATATACTGATGTCACTTTCCTTGCGCCATACATGCGTCTTAATATAAAAATTACCGTCCACGCCAAGTACCAATCTGTACTAATGGGACATGTTTCAAAATCCTCTTTACGCTATCTCATATATCTCAAATTTCTATAGAACCTTCTTGCATGGTGTCTCAAATTTCTATAGAACCATCATGCATGATGTTGAAAATATATCCAGAAGGAATTTAAAGATACAATGGCAACATGTATAATTTATTTATTTTTTACAAATTTTATTCTTTCATTGGTGGGTTTATTTTAACCCCAATTATGTTTTTCTAAACACCCAAGAACGTTGTAGTAATGCTCAAAATGTTGAAGCTGTTGAAGAACTGCTAACCTATGTTGTAAAAGGCGAGCACTTTTAGGGCTTGAACGCCAAAGGCCCACTAAGTATAGGATCAGCGCCTGGCAAAAAAAAGGCTCTAAGGCGCCAAACCCCAAACATCTGGCGCCTCGCCTCGCCCAACGCCTTTTACAACGTAGATGCTAACAACACATGCATCAAAATTTCTTTAAAAATAGATGTGAGTATGTTATATGAAGCTAAAATGCCTTTATTCTCCTATCTTTTTCTCTTGAGCAGGAAGCACTGAAAATTTCATTAACTAAGACCTAACTTTTACAAAAATCTATAGTGAAATAGTGCAAAAGATAAGGTTTATTATCTGGTGGGAGATATTTTGATTGCATTATGGAATGGATGAGGTGCAGACAACTATTATTTCCAATTTTCTCATCTTTACCACCTTCTTACATTGGTTCCATTTGTATCAACCAAAAATCCAAGGTTGCGCCTTGCATGATATTTCTTATAAGGTCTGTCACTATGTCTATTATGTTATCATGAACAAGACGCTGAGCATCGCGAGGGCAGTGGAAAAATATTTGATTTCAATGGATGGACATGTTGGAAGTTGAGAGAGACGATGGTTAATGTTGATAAGTGAGCCGCAGCTTCCATTGTTGTATCAAGATGAAAAATACCTAACTAAAAACCTCCTTCAAACTCAATGAGGATACGACTCATTTATGATTGTTCTTATCTTATGGTTTCGTGGTTGTTTTCCGAGTCCTTAAGTATTAGTATTCCCCATGTAGGTCTATTCATACGTTGATTATGGGAATTCAATCTGTTTCTAATAGAGAATTTTTGCATTAATAAGTGCCCCTTTGTTTGTATTTTGTGGGAACGTGATTCTATTTACTTTTTATTTATTTTTTATGTGATACTGTTTTGCAGAATGAAGCACAGATATTAGAAGGTTAAGAAAGAGGAGAGGAGAGGAGAGAGGAACCAATTGCTACCAGGAAAAGAGGTCCAAAGAGGAAAGTTGTAAACCCAGATATATATATATATAACACTGTAATTTTCTGATTGATATTTTAATGTCTTATATTATGGGCAGTGGTGCTTGAATCACACAATATAGTTTCAGTGGTTTGGCATTGTTAATAATATATTAATTCTCATTGCAGGAGGTCCCAAACTTTGCATCTCAATTTTTTCCACTGAATTGTTGGAATGCAAGCCTTTAAAGGGACCGAGAGTTGACATAGTCATTAAAACTCTAGGAAATGATGTTGATAGGCATGTAGTGTCCACCAATATGTGCAATTTCCAACTCTTGGTTGGAAGAAAAAACCTCTTTCTCTCTTGGGATTATTTATTACCACTAATTTGAAGAAGAAATCGGGCTTCCAGTTGATTTTTGTGTTATGTCATGAATTTAAGACACAAATAAGTATCCAGGTTGTGTTTCCAGTCATGTGCTGAAGCGTTGATATTTATATAATTATTATGTTTTTTCGCTTCGTAGTGTTAATGCTGAATACCTTGGATTTCCTCCATCAGAGGGAAGATTTGCACATCCATTTCCCTATCTGTCCGGTGATTTTGTGATTATCTTTATATATGTTTCTGAGGAGGTGATTTCAATTTTCCAATCAAATAATTCCATATTCACCTTTACTGTACAAATTAATATATTTGTTTTTACATTTTTCCAGGTAAGTGGGATACTTGCTTAGTTGAGCTTTGCCAAGTTGGATAATGTTATTGGACCAACAATTTAATTAAGAAACCGAGACATATTTCATTGACAAAGACTCAACAGCCCGGTCTCAGTAACATTTTAGTAGTACATGTGCTGAGACCCTTTAGATTTCACTTGCATAAATCATTAGAAACCTTACTCATACAACTTCTCACATAATTTATATATGTTCAGAATGCCTTCTGGAATGTTGGGTTACCAAAGTGGAACTGCAAATTTTCACACAAATGTCATGTCCTGAATGACGTTTTGTTCTCTGATCCATATGTAAAGATAACCTTTATTTTACTTAATCATAAGAAAAAAATCGTACGTTAAGTTTGATTGGTTCTTTTGAGCTTCATATTTATTTGAAAGATAAGACTTGGTGAACTTTTATGCACGTGGGGAGAAATTAGCATTTGTCATTTTTCTTTTTTTATAAGTCTCATTTCGGAATAATGTTAAAGTTTCATCCCACTTTTCCGTAGAGTTGGAAATTCTTTTACTCTTTCATTTTTCTTTAATGAGCAATAAAAATGTACTCTCTCGGTTTGTTTAAATTGGGATACAGGTCATGATACATTTAACGAAACTCTTAAAGAATAAATGTTTATTCTTGAAAATTATGGTAATTAGGTAATACCCTATTATTTCATTTATGTATGGATGGTTTTCCTTTATAATGATGGGAATATGCTTACTTTGTCCTGATGATTGATTGGAATAGTGAATGTATGATTGTAAAACTTTCTCCAATTGATACGGTCTTGAGTGATGCAAAAAAAAATCTTGAACTAAAAAGTAAAACCATTGTAATCTTGACAGTGGATGACATAATGTGGGGAATGTTTGCGTATTTTCTGGAAAGTATTTGAGAAACTCATACATTATTAGTTATATTTTTTTTAAATGGATAAACTTAGTATTCGATGATACTTGATAATTAACATGTAATAACATAATACGCAAAAGGTTTTAGAAGGACACTAGATCAAAATAACTTACTATATGGGTTGATGGTGTTACTATGGGTAGTTCATATTATGGAAGTTCTTGATGTTACCTTTCGTTGGTTAATTTTGTTATCAAAATGACCGCCGTCGAGAATATGGTTCGTTAGAACCCTAGGCCGAACATCGTAAGCACGTAGTACATTTTATATATTAGGTATTGTACCATGTCCTGTTACTTTTTTGCTAAAGTTTTATACATCGTCATTGTTGTTAAGAAAATACGGTATGTAATTTTAGTTTTGTAACATTAATATACTCGAGGAAAGCTTATTAATCCTCCTAGAATGGATGCCTTCAAAAGAATAAATATTAAAATATGTCACCAGGTTAAATTTTATTCTGTGTTCTATATTCTATTGACCATTTTGTTGACCAATCCATCAGTAATCGGTGGTTGCAGCTAATATTATGATTAGATCAAGACCATATATAGGAAGTCTTTCTCTTTTAGTCTAGCAAAAATCTAGGTATGAAACTTAAAGAGAGTACAAGTTGAAAAAGCTACGAGTTTTGTTTAAATATTGATTGGGTTTGATATCTTCATCATGAAATACTAAAAGGATAGTAACTCAGTATCAAATCTTATTATCAAGTATTAGGATTGACTTTGCATTCTAATCACAAATTCTTAAGAATTCACGATGTATTGTGGTAATTATTGTAGGAAATCTTATGAATGATGTAATGTTGCAAGGATTGCATGTATATATAAGCACTTCATAAGTAACACTTTTGAGTATATTACACAAGCTACTATTTATTTTTGTGGTCTAATTATGGTTAAATGTTAAATGAATAAAATAATATATATGACGTTTTAGCAAAAAAATATGGATAATGGGTTATGGTTTTTACTTATTTTTCTTTTCTTATCAGCGACGTCAAGCTACACATTATTCTCTAGAAATAAACTAAAACATTGAGAAGTCCAAATCTAAAACCAGTGAGATAAACTATATATTATGACTTTCGCGTGACCGAGATTTAAGACTCATGTTTTATGGTAAAATTGATGAAAAAGTAAATTGTTTTTTTCTTTTGATGTGTGAAAAGATTTACAGGCCGCGGGTGTTTAGATAAAAGTTGTGATGGATTTAATTTTATAATCGTTATTTTGCTTCTATATATTGGATAGTGCAAAAATATATTGACATCCAAATGAGTCCAACTTTATAAATGAAAAGATTAATAATTTTCCAATGTATTTGGGAGACGCGTGCGGGGAGAAGCCCCGGCACACCATCCATTCCCACCAGATCGTTGCATAGAACGGGTTACATATTAAATGTTAAAAATGCTTTTTAAGAATATCCAAACTGAATAATTATTTTTTACAGATGTTGTTGGGATGCTAAGGGGTATTTCAAAAAGTCGGATGAAACGTAAAAAAAAAAAAAAAAAAAAAAAACTAAACTGATGTACCCGCACCTGATGTCCTAATACAAAGCCGCAATGAAATTTCGATAAAGGTAACTATATGGGAGAATCTGACCACCCAACTAAGTGATTATATGTTGGAAGATGATGGGGGTTACTCAATAGTAATAATATCTTCAACAACAGTTGAGCACTTTCAAGGTACGTATAACATTTGTATAAGATTATGTTGAGCATCATATTTTAGCATAAAATTTGTATAAAATTGAGCTGAGCATCATATTTTAGCATAGATTGAAAGCCAAGGAGGACAGGACAACATTTTTTATGATATGTCCAAATCTCGATGTATGTATATTTCCACCCTCTTATACATACGAAAGGACATAATAGTAAAGTGGGTGATATTATGGATAGTGGATCCTAACATGCCATCATTGGTCGAGATAGATGAAAATGGCAACAAAGTGCTTACTTATTAGTAGGAATTATGGATAACATGATTATTTATTTTAAGACACACCGATTTTGAAACATATTATTAATCTACTATAGTATAAAATTTTAAATTTCTTTAAACCAAAAACCAACCGTGAAATTTTTAAACTAAATGGGATTCAAGTCTTATAATTAACAATGCTATAATAATGTACTTTCTTGGGGACCATTTTCCATTTTAGATATAGTATGTTTATCTTTTTCTACATTCATGTTCGCTTAATTCAGTTATAGCTCAAGGAAACTAACAGTCGATCCTGTATATCTTCTACCCCTCCCAAAAATGACCCAAATCTATTGTTTCTACAGATAATACTTTTTCTTAACATAGTACCTTAAAAGATCGTGACAGTACCTGGAATAGAGACTCTTCCAGATTTTTGAAGATTCTTAAATGACTTTCCGACATTCACACCACGCCTCAACATGAAAATGCCCCATATGTAGTTCTCTCAACCTGTAATAACAAAATTTTGCTCTGTAACTGAGCAACACAACTTAATGCCATTATGCAAGTGATAGATAGATAATTAACACAAAAGAAACCAAATTAAAGAAAATTAACTTCCACTTGATACATAGATAAAATAAGCTGCCAGAACATAAAACCATTCATAAACAATTCTTTAAATTGTTTACATAGACACATTAAGATGGATACTGTTAATATAATTAGCATTCGGATTATTTCGGAAAGCATTCCTCCACATAGTATACATATAGAAATAATTGACACTTCTAACTTGAAATGTCTGTATATTTGCATCTTCTTCTACAAATTTGATAAATCCGAATTTCAATTTCCTATGTTGCAATTAAAAAAATTAAACATCATTCGAAAACCATAATACGTGTTACTACATCCTTAAATTGCATGTATTAAAATTAAACAAACAACTACGAAATATAGTAAAACATGGAGGTGTGTTTTATGCACTGACTGGTATGGACAATTTTTAATCCCGATAAGCTTTTTTGTCAGCTGTAATACAAACCCAACTCTGTCTTCAAATTTTCTCAAATAGTGACAAAACATCTTTACAAATCTATGTACTAAACGACGTTAACTCGATGTGTCTCTCCTCTCGATTTCTCTTGATCTTTTGCTCAAAAACAATTTCTCTCGACTTCATATTCTTCTGTACTTTCCAAATGACAAGGTTTTTTTTCTCACTTTCTCTCGACGATAAATGATAAATAAAAAGTCATTTTTGATGTCACTGGATGATGCAACACATGTTGTGGACAAGTGCATTCACAATACAAAAGACCCAAAAAAAAAATGATATGGGTTTGACCGGTCAACATATCATTGACTACTTAACGGTTTTTTTGAACGACTGAGATAGATTTATTAATTTTTAATGTTCCTTAACTCAATCAGTGAAAATGCAACATGTTTTTAATTCTTTTTTAGGGTGTTAATCCTTCTGGTGGATATCAAATCCGAAAACTCAACTTTCCTGACCACAGAATAACCAATTTATCTTAAAAAATGAAACACTGTAATTAAAATCATGAAACATAAACTCCAGTAAATCAAAATGAAATAATATAATTGGTGGATTAGAGCACCGACTTAACTATATGCAACATCCTAAAAAACCATATTCCTACTAACATAAAAATCAAGAAGAATTAATTGGGGGATATGGGAATTAATTGGGGGATATAGCTACGGGACAAAATAGGTGTCCCAATAGCAATTCTGGGTGACCCCCTATGTATTTTTTTTTTAATTCCTAATCTAGCCCCCACTAATTAGGATTAGTGATTAAGTATAATTAGTAAAATGTTAAGTATTTGGGGGATAAATTAGTGTGTATTTTTATTTGTGTTTAGGTGAGAGTAGAAGGAGGGAAAAAATATTTGAGAGGAATTTCTTTTTTGAAAATGGGAAGATGATTGTGATGAGAGAATTACGATAATAAGAGGTTGAAAAATTGATTTTTTTCTTTGAATCCACCATTGTTGTGAAAAAGCTTGGTGCCAGCATGGTATTCAACCAATTGTTGGAAAAAAACTCATGCGCGGCAATTGTTGGAAATGTTCATAAATTGTTTGCCACTATCCGGGGATTTGAGGGGATAATAAGAGGAAATAAATTGAAAAATTGATGGTCTTTTTCTTTGATTTTTTCCTGGTTTTGATCTTAACTTTTACACCATGGGTTGGGGAAGTAATTCATATCCCCCAATTAATTCCCATATCCCCCAATTAATTCTTCAAAATCAATGTTGAAATGTATAATTTTTTTATGTGTTACCCAAAATCGGCAGATTTTTATCATCGGTTACATCGACAGAGTTAGTATTATTTCAATGTCAAAATCTTGAAACCGATTGTCGTTTTGAACTTTGTTTATTCAAATTCCAGTTTTTTTCTCCTACAAAAGAATCGGCATGGTAATAGTTTTTTCGAATTAATTGGGGGATATGCGTGCTAAGGGTGATTTTTGGTTATGAATATACTAAAATACCCTTCCCTCAAAATAAAAAAAAAACTTAAAATCAAAAAACAAAATCATATCCCCCATTTCCATCTCCACTTCTTCCCTCAAAATAAAAATTAAAAACTTAAAATCAAAAATCTAAATCATATCCCTCATTTCCATCTCCACTTTTTATTAATCTTATTTAGGGGTAGTGTTCAATTTTTTTTTTATTCGAGTGATGATAGTATTTTGCTTAAATACCTATTTGAATTTTTTCTGGTTTTGGGAACAGAATGAAAAGTATCCGAATGTTGATTTTTTTTTCACTTGACTACCGGCATTGATAGGAAATTATCGGGCATGAAAAAATCAACATTGGAAGTCAAAACCGGGGAAAAAACCGTGTTCCATGAGTTTTTGGTAATATGGTATTCATCAATTCCGGCATGGTATTCCTCACTTCCATTCATCAATTATGGGTGTGGATTGTTGTTTTAATTTTATCTGATACAGTATTTGTTTTTGTTCACTTTATCTCAAAACCGAGTTTCATTGGATTTTTTTTTTTTTGTGGCTTTGATATTTCAACAAGATGATTACTTGATTGGTTTTCAACAATCCAAGGTAAATTAATCTGAAAGAATCTTCTTAATTGTAACTTCACACTGTGTTTGAGTATTCTTAATCGTAACAATCCAATATAATTTTAGAGTTAGTATTTTGTATTACGTGAGAGGAATCCCTTCATTAGGGAGTACATTCTGAATCAAACCCCTTCATTAGTTCATTTTGAATTGAAAAACAAGTGGTCTAATCATCTTGATAGATATTTTTACTTTTTCTTCTGCACTTTCAGTTATGGAATGCATTACAACTGGAGATGGTTAACCGTGGAAAAGTGCCCAGATTCATGAGGTAATTACTAACTCTGTATTGGATTTTTGAAAGGATCCAGGCACTCTTTCCTCCTCTTTTGTTTTTAAATTAGTTAATTTCTGTTTCAATGGTTCTTACTTAAATGGGTAAATGTTTTGTTTTAAGATAAAATTATCAGATGATCTTGGATAAATGTGTAGCAATATTTTGCATGAAATGCAATTTTCATTTCATCTTTCGTTTTTTGATAATTCTACGACGACTAAGGGTAAGTTTCTCTCTCTCATCTTTGATTCATTTCTCTTAATCATTAATCCTACATAGATTTCTTAGAATTTTAGTTCTTGAGTTTTAGTGGAGTAAAAATCATCGATTAACCGGGTTAAAAATACTTGATACAACTATGATTCCGTAAGCAAGTTTATGATAACCATTTTAGAGAATGATAATGTGGAGTCCTTCAAGGTTCCTAAATTGAGTCGCAAAGACACATACTTTTTCCATATTTGAGGTTTAATTTTCATTAGATTATGTTTGTCAGAGCATAACGCAGTGACATCAGTGATTTATAAGAGGTGATGTCAGTGATGTATAAGATTTTTCAACAATCTAGCTGGTGGAAAGTTCATCGATGCCCAGTTACATATGTAATGGTCAACGACATACATTAGCTTATTTTTGTACGCAGGTATGATTCGATTTACCCACTTTAACTATTGCCGATGTTATTTATAAATGGTTAAAATGAACTTCGTTTCTGTGTTATATTTCAAATCATGCTATATTTCAAATCACTCGACACACTTCAATAAATTTTGGTAGTTTGAGTAAATCACCAGTAAAAATCCTTTAGTTGCAAACCCTTATTACTGAAGTTGAAGTTAGAGGTGGAAGGGGCTTGCAATTGGTTATTGCCTCTACCGACTTAAGACTTGGAAGCTCGGCCCTGCCCACCAACATGGAAAAACCGATGAATTTCTCATCATTTTTATTTTTGCAGATCTTGGCCGACCGGTGGAATAAAATCTGGGGAGATGTATGTATTTTTCTACTAATCAATCGTTGTCATCAAATCTGACATGAAAATAATTATTCATTCCACATTGTATGCCGGTTATTGTGTTTCTGTGACTGGGGTATTGTGTTTTTAGGGGTGTCATTGTCGTGAAGCCTTTGCAATGAATTTGTCATTTGTTTTTGTTTCTTCCTAATATTGTTTCTAGCCGCGAGCCCATTCTTGGAGCTACTTTAGGAGGCTTGACACCAAGTATTTCCTAGATTTTTTGTTGTTCAATAATGGCAGTGTAGTATATGTATATATGTGGACGCCTTCTTCCCTAAACCCCAAGGTGGTTTCTGTAGCATTATAGGCGAGCGTAATAGGCTTCCTTCCCTAGAGGTATATGCTTTACGGGGTTGAATGCTATATCTCATTTCCCTCGATTGCCATTGTGCATTAATTCTAATTTGGAGTGCAAATATAATAGCTATTGGGTAACTTAAGGTAATTAATAGCATATTAAAATAACCATATATTAAGGTTTATTTATCATTTCTGACATGATTTAGAGTTGAAACATTGAGGGATGCCCCTTTTCTCTGTTATCTTCATTTTATATTTGTACTGTCTGTTATGAACTGATGTTGTCATTTTATCATTTTATCTTTGTACTGCAGTTCAACAATGGTGGTAATCTTCCCAATCGCAGGCTTGCGATTGTATGAGTGGTGACAAAAGGTGACTTAATCAAAATGTGGATATATATTTTATCCTGAGTGTGGATTCTTAACTATACATTTTTTCCTGAGTGTCGATTCTTAACTCAAGTTATGTCTCAAATTACTGTGCAGTGTTCGTGACATCCCTTCCAATAGAAATGTTTGATGTATATGGGACCATTTTCCATCATGTAGTTTTTACCTATTGGCTGAACATGTTGTCCTTATTTTTAGTTTTTAGATGTTGATTATTGGTTTTCTTTGATCTTTCGGGAATTTTGTATTCATTTCTTTTCATTTTTAATAAAGTTGTGTTTAAAAAGAAAATATAAATTACTGTGCAGTGCGTACAGTGTAATGTTGGATGATACTTCTTGATGTGTATATATATATATATATATATACTTTGTTTGGACAGTTAAAATCGTTTTCAAAAAAATTCAAATCCAGACACCATTAATGTCTGTTGATGAAGAGACCTGACGTTTCGCATTGAAGAGAAACTTGTCTGTTTCAACCAGACGTAAAAAACCCTATAAATAGCATCTCCCCAGTCGTTTTCAATCATCAAAAAAAACTATCTTTGTTCTTCTTTCTTACAAAGCATCATCGAAACTTATTTACATGTGTTCTTGATTGGGTCAAGGGTGCAAACCTTGAATCCAATTTTCGGTTGTAGGGCTTTCATCAGTATCCTGAAAGGCGATTTCACATACCTGTTGCAATCGCCAATTCGTTGGGAGGGTAGAAATATTTGTCTAAAAGAAATCACCAGAGCCTTGAAAGTTTTGAGTACAACCACAAAAGATTTCTGTCATTCATCTCCATTGCAGCCCGGTAACTTTTTCCAACATACTTTTCCATCGGTGGTTTTCAAATGACCAATGAAACACACTGAAAAATACGATACATTCTAAAAAAAATTGAGCATGTTATTTATTTGCAATTTGATTGGCTCCAAATGAGGGATTCAGTCTAATTGCTGGCATTCATCTAAGCCGGACAGCCCTTTCGTCTAAGCCCGACATCCCTTTGCCCCATTTAGGTTAACTAAAATCATTTTGTACTATCAAAATTATACGAGTGTGAATTTATACTAATTAACCAATCAGAATAATATGTTAAATATACACTACTTAGATGAGTGCGAACAAATTTCAAATCAGACGCCTTATGACAATGGCATTATAAAGTCATAAGAAAAACAAATACCACATACTACCAAGTACCACATATCAATTGGGAGCTACCAGTACAAGTAACAAGAATTGCAAATTAGAGATCTCCATTTTTCACAACACACCAAAACCCGGGCCGTTACGGCACGGGTCATACCCTGGTAAAACCAATACATTAACATGAATTTCTAATACCAAATTAAACCATCAAACAATAAGATACCTAATGGGTATCAAAGTTTCTCATCCCTTTAAAAATAAAACTAATCACAAATTATTTAAAAAAATATTAATGCATTTGTCTATGGGTGCGGGGCAAAGCCCCGCCACACCAAATTGGCCGACCCCACCAGTCCCGATGCGTAGCACGTGTTAGATACTAGTTACCTTAATACTTATTAAATTTCGTACACAAGATTTTTTTTCTATTTTTTTTAAAATTTTTTATGAAACGTACATACGAAGTTTTGAGCATATATTGAATCATAATTTGATATGCTTCAAAAAAAAAAAAAATTCTTATTTTCTCACGAATAATCGCACATTTTCCTACTATTTGGCTAATAAAAATCAAAGGATAGCCCTGATTTTAAGTGTTCCCAGTGGTTTTTTCTTCATCATGGGTTCCCTACTAATTGCCTATTAAACTCTATATATATGTAACTTATAATGTGCAAATGATAAAAAAAAATTCCCAAATAAGGGTGCTACTTTATATTTTGTTATATAATTTTTTTTGAATTAGGCCACAAAATATTTTTTTGATTGAGGCCACCAAAAAGGCAGGACCGGCCCTGGCTATTAACGGTGTTGGTCGGCAGGGAGATGAGTAACAGGATAGAGAAGAATATGACTCTGTAGTCGTGAGCTTGGCAGTTGATGGTGATGACGATGGAGCAGTAACGATACAGGCAGGGAAGAACGAATAGATTAAGCTGTGATCGAGATTGGATGATGAAGCTGCTGGCAGAGACGAGGTGAAGTTGGATGTGATTGCTTGATTGAACGTGCTCGAGTATGTGGAGTTATATGAGCAATGGTTGCTCGCTGGAACAACACAGAGAATGCGGAGATCGAGTTATTTACTGTGATTAAACGAAGAAGAGAAGAAGTCATGAAAGAGTTGTTAGATGACGTCACCATGGGACCCACGTGTGCTGTGATGGAAGTCCAACAGCCGTATATGTCAGAAGAAAGAATAGGGCGAGCACTAGGGGTGAAAATGGTTCGGTTTGGTTCGGTTTCAAGCAAAACCAAAACCGAAACCAATACAATCGGTTTCTAAAAATTGAAACTAAACCAATCCATTAACCATTAGTTTTTGGTTCCAATGGTTCCATCCGGTTTCGGTTTTTCCCAGTGGTTTTTGGTTAACCGATAAATGTGTCAGTTTTAGGTGATTGACAGTTCAAAAAAATAATTTACAAAGAAACAAAAAATTCATAAAGAATTTTTCCTAATCAAGCAATAACATCAGAAACGAATTTACATAATTTACATATATGATTCTACTAACAGTTTCTCAGATCAAACATTAATTCTACTAACTATTCACATCATTCCTTCGTAATAACCCTTAATTGAATCTAAAAATCAATTAAACAGATGCCAAGCTTGCTCCCAATCTACATAACATCTCTGGTGTGTAGAACAAACATTAAAATACAACAAGCAACAACCCAAAAAAAAGTATCCAGATGAAAAATTGAGATTACTAAAAAGTAAACCAAACCCAACAACCCCCTTAATTTAGTACTAAGATTATACATAATAGCAGAAAGAAATCGAGATCTAATAAATCGATTAGTTAAACATCTTAGAACTTGAAAGAAAATTAAAACTAAATCATTTAGAACCAAACCATAGCAGTAACTTCATCCTCCAAATCCCTTGATTTCAATATCATCAACAAAGAATCAAACAAAACCCAATATCATCTATATCTCACAAAAAAACTAATTTTGCGAATCAAACAAAACCCAAATTACTGAACTAAAAAAAATCTCAATTTACAGATTAAATCAAACCCATAGTTTCACTAAATGGAAACCTTAATTTCTGAATCAAACAAAGCCCCTATTTTTGGAATCAAATCTTCACTGACTACAAGAGAACCCTAGACTCCATTACTCCTCCAATCTTTTAATTCCACCAAATTAACAATCATCTCAGACTCCCGTCAACAGCAAACCAAAAAATTCAACAAACAATAACAATTCCCCCCCACACCACATATCTGCGCTTGCATCAAAAAAAAAAGACAGAGAGATGGAAGAAGAAAGTGAAGCAATTGCATAAAAAAAAAGTGAAGCAGTTAGGGGAGGGAGGCGATGAGAATGAGATAGAGAGAGGGAGAAAGAGAAAGGAGGAGGATGAATTATTATTAGGGTTGGGTGATTTTTATACCCTAATCCAATGGCTGTGATATAATATATCAAACATCAACGGCAGCAACGGCAGCAACTAAGTGATATAATATATCTAAGATCAACGGTTGAAACTAAGTACAGAATTATTATCGGTTTTACCAATGGTTCTTGGTTCGGTTTTCAGGTGAAACCAAAACCAAACCAATAGTGTCGGTTTTTCAAATTTTTTACCAAACCAATCCAAATCTAAATGGTTTGGTTCGGTTTCTTGCTTATTGGTCTAGTTGGGTCGGTTTCCAATGGTTAACCGACACCATGTTCATCCCTAGTGAGCACGTGATTGAAGGGAGAAGACGTGTGGTGGGGCTGTGTCTGCAATACTTTTGCAGAGAAGTATGTCGCGTTTAGAAGAAGGATAGATCTACGGTGTAGATGAAAACATATGAGGTCCCCAGGAGATCGAATGGATGAGGAGGCATGAAGACATTACTGCAATACACCGCGCTGCACCGAATCAGCACTTTTTGCGTTTTGAAAAACTAGACCGACTTTGTATCTCTATCTTGTGCGATTTTAGTGGATCGGCTAGGGTATTTGGAGGCTATAAATAGCAGCCAAAACCAAAAGAAAATTCACTTTGTTCTTCTTTTATTTATTTTTTGGTAGCTAGAAGATAGAAACAGAGAGTAATGGTTTCATTGGGTTTTTTTTTTGAAGAAGTTTTCATTGGGTTTTATTTCATAAGGTTTATCCGTTTAGGGGAAACTAAGTTTTCTTCTTTTAATTCTTCTTCCATATATTTTTGATGGGTTTTAGTAAATACATGTGTAGCTAAATTTTTAATGATTATGGATGATTTCAAAGTCCTGATTAATTGAACTTTAATTCTTTTCACAAATTTATTTTGAGTTTAATTTTCTTGTCGATTGTCTCTATTATTTATAATGTCTAAGATTATTATTGGGTTATTGAATTGGCCATTTGAATTAATCTGGTAATAATTCTTCTATTAGTATTGAGATTGGTGATACGTGTAATAGAGATGATACTAGTAAGCAGACCGAGCTTATGTGTCTGATGTTAGGACACAACCTAATTCACAAAACATAAAGCATCTGACTGGGTTACACCTTGAGAGCTTATTCATGGTGGCTCAAATGGATAGAATCTGGTAGTCGAGCACCTCCGTATCCAGTGGCAACAGGAATTCCGGGGATAGCAGAGCTTATTGTTATTCTACGGTTGGTGATAATGGAAATTCTACAAGAAATAAACACGTACTTTTATTAAGTTTCTTTTCAGTGATGGCGAAGGATTCTTTAATCATCTTTGCTTTCATATTATCTTTTTATTTTACTTTCATCAAACCATCCCCCTTTGTGTTTTCCTTTTATTACAATTTTGTTGATCAAATAACCTATCAATTACACAGCTCTCTGTGGGAACGATCTCTTACTAACGCTATATTACTAGTTAATTAGTGGAAAATATATGTATTAATTTGTTGCACTTACGACACGCATCCATGTGTCATTTACTATATTTCCGCATTATAATTATTTTATTATAATTAAAGTAAATTGCACAAGCGTTAATTCCTATTTACTTGATACGTGAATCCTATTAAGTTTGGTTAAGTCCGAACCTTTGTATCAATTAAACACACTTTGTTGTTGTATTGTCTCGATCTCGTATCCATAGAAGATCACACAAATTGTGAACCAATTTGTTGTATTGTATCGACTCAGTCTATAGACAATCACTTTCGGGGAAAGGACTTATAGGAAGGAAAAGTTATAGCTTGAAGTATAATTGGGGTACCCTCGCCTTTTCAAATATTATTAGTAAGTACGTATGTCATGATCTTAGCAAGAATTTTTCGTCCAAATCTATGTTTCCGGGGAGTATTTCCACCGAGACAAATTTCTTAATGGTAGCTTTCCATTTTTACCGATGTCACTCTTGGACGATCTTGTAAATCAATTTATATTTCGATGTCATGATCTTAGCAAGTATTTATCTTCCAAATCTAAGTTTACCGAAGTACAACAACTTTTATACCACAACTAATCTTTGACCCATTGGTCCAATTTTGGAACACCTAATTTCCTTTCGCTAAAGTCATGGTGCACATTCTTGGTTGAAATATAGGTTTTGTTGCAGTAGGTATGTGATAGGTGTCTAAAACACCTTGATATTTATCTATTGTTTATGCTTTCTTCGCTAAGTTTTCTTGTAAAATATGTATCTTATGTTTGCTTTTGAGTATTTAGGTACTTTGGAGTCATTTGGAACAAAAGAAGAAGAAACGCTGCTTAAAAGGACAAGGCGAATTATTTCTCATTATTTGCTTTCATTTCTTCATCTTTGTCTGAAAAGTATGACGGCTTTAGTGATGCGTATTTTCTGTATGAAAAGCACGACAACTTTAGTGATGACTCTCATTGAAGAGAAGAAGTGAATATGAGGAGTAAAAGACGGCTGTTGTTGGTGGAAGGCGAAAGAAGGCGTTCATTTGGAGCGAAAAGGAGCATGAAGGACTAATTCATAGGCAAGCAAAGCTAGCTACGGTTAAGCAACAAAGAAATTAGGACGTCGGTTATCTGATACCGACAAGCCATATATGAGTTACTACCCCTTATCCATATCACCTGGGTGGTTGTATCCACTTCCATTCCAACACAAAGCCTAAAAATCATAACTTCACTTCTCATCTATTTCTGTGTCTGAAATTGAGAAAATAAAGGAATTAGTAAGGCAGCCGGCAGAGAGGAGAAGAGATGGATCTGTTCTTGATGAAATCAATGAAGTTCAGAATTGATCTAAGAGGAATTAGCTAGTGTTGTTGTTGATTCATAGCTTCATATCGATAATTCAAAGATGAATAGAAGACTACAATGATGAATTTGTGTTATTTAACACAAAGAAAGAGAATTTGTTGCTTTCCAGATTAGATTAGAGTGATTGAGTGATTTCAGAGAAGATGATGCTGCTCATGGAGGAAATTGGAATTAGGGTTTGCAACAGGAAGAAGAAATATTATGAATGATGTGCTGTTAATTGAATCTGAGGAGATTCTTAGAGTTGTAGATGATGGCAGTGATGAATTAATGAAATTGGCAAACTAGGGTTTTAATTGAGATGGGTTTCTTCTGTTATTTATGAAGAATGAATGAGAAGGTGGAAATTCAGGGAATGATTGAATGATGCTATTTAGATGTATGTTTAGGCTTGACATGAAGTTATTATGAAATTGCAGGTGATATAATGAGTATGTGGTGATGGTATGATGTGTGTGTGAGAGTAGCAGGAGTTGGAAGAATTGCAGAGGAGTTCTGTGTAGGTTAAGCCAATAGCAGGTGATGGGTTGTGCAAGATGCAATTGGCCTAGGTCAAGTCACCCAGATGAGTAAGTTAGCTGATTCTGACTAGACACAGCTGGCTATCACCTGACTCAGATAACTCGGTTTGATTCAGTGATGGACTTAGTTGACTGACCAGCGACCGGTGCCGGATTCCGGCCCAATTCCGGCTGTAAACCCAGTTTTCCGGCGACTACTTTTGGCATAGATTTTTACTGGGTTATTTTCACACATGGGTTTAATGGGCTTGGTGGACATATTGGATATGGGTTTTTGAGACTTAACCTAGTTTTGGAAGGGAGAAAAGCTACAAAAGGGGAAGACTTTTACAATAATAAAAAAAAAACGTATTCTTCTTGGAGTTTTGCAGAGAGCCGCACTAGGGTTTGCTTCCATTTTTATATTCATCTTCTTTACTTTATTTCAATTATTATTTGATGATGAACTCCATATTTATGAGTAACTAAAACTCACTTTGATTAAGGGCGATTTCAAAGCCCGAAATATGAACCTATGATTGATATGAAATAACTTGTTCTCTTGCATTTATTTATGTTGTTGATTGATTTCTACCATGATAATATTGTTTATGGATTATTTGTTAAGGGTTTAAGTTCGAAATTGAATCATTAATTCTTAATCTTATTGCTAGTTTATATTTTCTTCGACCCGTAATTGTCTAGAAATATAAACACAAGTAGCAATATATGGGTACTGATGATGGGACTTTGTTAAATATCTATATGTAGAAATCAACACTAGTAGGTGATTCATGATTTTGAGTTTATCACTAGGAGCAACCTTATCTCACAAAACTTAGAGCACTTGTTTAAGTCACACCTAGTAAGCGTACCTCTAGGAAACTTGGCAAGTAGAAACCGGTAGTCAAGCGCTTCCGTATCCGGTGAGCTTAGGAGATAGTAATAGAATAGTTGAGCGTACTAATTATTCTAGGGTTGTTAGTAACGAGATAATGCGAAGAACTTGGATATGTATCAATTTGGTTTGTATTCCGTGGTCTAGAATGAACCTTTAATCAATTACATCTCATATTTGAATACAATTTACAAATTTCAGAATTTCTACAACAAAATCATCTTTGCTAAGAGTATTTGCATAACAACTTAAGCTTCATACCTCCCTTGGGACGATCCTGCTTACATTATACTACTTGCTAGTGTAAAGCGAAGTAGAGAAATTTATTAAATATTATTTTTGCGAGTTCGACACCTCGTCAGTATGTTTTAGTTCACTTTGGCAAAGTTCGTCTGGAGGCACAATTTTGGATCACTATGCATAGTGCATTTGGATACAAAATATAGCAGAACCTCTATAAATTAATACTCTCTAAAATAATAATTTCGTTAAAAATAATAATTTCGTTAAAATAATAAAATTTCTTAGTCCCTTCTTGGGTCTATAGTGCTAAAATAATAATTTTGATAATATAATAATTTAATATGTTTCAAAAATCTCTCTTTAATATTTATAGGTCCCAAATATTATATAAATTAATAATTACTAATAAGAAAATTGAAAAGTTTTTTATATATATCAAACTTTAGGAAAATACGCATCAATAATTATTCTTTTTTTATTTGAAGTTCAAATCTAATTGTATTTCATCATTGATGGTTCGTAATGCACTCATAAGACTCGGAGTTGCATTAATATATTGCAACAATAGTAGTACAGTATTTCAAATAGTCAATAGTTGGATACTTCAAATTCCAAATAGTTCAAATTAAATGGGTCAAATACATTTTATTGACATTATCAATAGTAAACATTCTCTAAATTAATATATTATTAATTTATCAATAGGTAGAGTTGGCTTGCCCCCCTTGTGACACAATCTCACCCCCCCATCAGCTTCGGCTCCCCTTGGCAAGGTTACCCATGAGGCTCGCTGGTAGGCTAACACAGCAACCTATTCAATTAATGTAGAACATGTAATTGGGGGATATGAAATAGTAATTGTACTGTTCATACCGGCATAGTGTTTCAACAAAAAAATATTTGCTATGCCGGTATGAACAGTAACCACACTATTTATATTCCCAATTAGTTTTCATATCCCCCAATTAATTATTCTTAATGTAGTAGTATGTCGTTGGAGCTTAGCTTGTTAGGCTTCCAACTAGTTTCAAGTAATAATATTTATTTTTAAAATAATAAATTATTAATTTTTTTCTCTTTAATATCTCTTTAAATTAATAAAATTTAGTGGTCTTAAGGCTATTAAATTATAGAGGTTTAACTGTGCAGTCAGGTTGGATAAATTCTGACTGATTAGCTAGATTTTAGGCCATGCACAACTCTATTTGATCAACGTTATAGGTTTTGGATTATTATATGGATTAACGTGATAGGTTTTGGATTATTATACTCCCTCCGTCTTTAGATGACGGCAGGTTTGTGTGTACGGAGGGAGTATGAATTTTAAATTACAAAATACAGTGAAGGGATTGGATAAATTCAGACTGATTAGCTAGATTTTACAAAATACAAGAGTATGTCTTGTAAATAACCCCGTATTGCTGCCCCAAGAATGAATCCTCTTATCCTCCCCAGTTGAAAGATCCATCAAATGATCAAAAAATACCCACTTTTAGTTAGCCAGTATATGCACCTTTCCAAGAACGTGCATACACTTTATACTATTTATAGCATCTAGCTCTAGTGTTATGGATCATAGAAAGCGATTACACACCTACCTGTATGAGAAAGCTATCTGGTTCCAACAACAGTAGCTAGACTGTCCAGTTTCCCAACCTCTAGAAGTTAGCTGGCTGATTAAGAAAATAATTATTCAACCATTTCATTTTTTTTTTGATTGGTAAATAATATTATAAATGTTAGTTTGTTAATGTTTGAGCGAGACTCGAAACGCTGACCTCTTATTTGAGAGTCAGGCTTCTAGCCAACTGGGCTAACACCAGATGGTTACCATTTCATTGGTAAGCGAACAAAATAACTTCAAGAAAAATTTAGGGTCGCAGACTTGCAGAGACTGAGCAAGTAACGTTTCAATGTTCAATGGGAAGAACAAAACTATGAAACGCCACTATGAAAATCAAACTTGGAAATCTGAGGAGCAGGTTAAACAGGTTCCTTGAATAAGCCCCCCACGTACAATTGAGTCAGACAACAGGTTAAAAAACTTTTTTATTACAAATTATCTGAAATATATATTAACTGATTATTTAAAAAAATAACTAATGAAGATTAGTACTTGTACAGTACTAACTAAGAGACTAAGATCGATCTGGATCATGCCATAACCATGGGCACCACCGTGTACACATCAGAATCACTGTTTTCAATTATCATTATTTTGTGGGAAAAAAATCCAATATTTGATTCTCATTAAGGATTTTATTCTGATTATTTAATAATTAAATTAATCAAAAAGTAAATCATAATTAATCAACTTTCCAAATTCTTTGCATTTATAATAAGCCTCTTGAGCCTCTCTTTCTTCTCTCATTTCCAAAAGAAAAAAATAAAAAGAACTCCAAATTTCTGGTTGTCTTTTTTTAATGGCTCCCAGAGTACATCCTCAAGCCTCTCTATCACCCTCTTCATCTTCATCTTCTTCTTCATGTATAACTTCAAAAGCAGAAGTATTCACAATATGGATGAAATCCTTGGTAATGAATAGCAACGGTTGTACCGTCTTCGATTCAAATGGTGAAATCATACACCGAATCGACAACTACCACAAGAAATGTAGTAACAAAGTTTATCTCATGGATCTTAAAGGAAATGTTTTATCAACTATTCTTAAAAAGGTAAATTGAACACTTATTATCAGTTTTCCATTTCTTGATTTTTCATGTACCACCCCAATTACGAATATCCGTTGCGAATTAGTAACGGTTTGATTCCATGATTTTTGTTTTGTAGAGATTGAGAATGTTTGGAAGGTGGGAAGGTTATAATGGAAGTTATTGCTCCAAGAAAGATCAAGAGAAGCCATGGTTTCAAGTTAGAAAACCTTTTAGAGTTCTAAATAAGGTTCATTACCATGTTAGTGTTTCGATGGGGTCTTCAAATGATTCATTATATACAATCGAAAGGTTGGATAGTAAGATGGCTTGCAAGATACTAGACCAAGCAGGAAATATTGTAGCAGAGATGAAACAGAAGCAATCAAGATTTGGCGTTGGGTTAGGGGATGATGTTTTGACATTAATGGTGGAATCAAATATCGATCGTTCACTAATTTTAGGACTTATTGTTGTACATGGGTTAATTAACCACAAATTATGAAAATCATTTTGAATCCATCAAGTGTTCATGTGAAGTAGTTATATAGATTAAGATCCTTAGTTAAATAGATGTGTCCCATGTAGGCCTCATGGAGATAGCCAGTGTCAATTTTAAAGAGATTTCTTGTAAAGTTTTTGATCATCACTAATGAAAATGATGATCATTACCAATTTTGTAACCTAGATTTTATGACTTTTTAAACAAGAAATAGAACTCCTAATATCTTTTTATGTTGTTTAAAATTAATCGAATGAAATATATTATGTGCCTTCTCTAAGAAATATATTATGTACCTATATTCGAAATTTGTCTTTGTAAAGTGCAAGTATAGGAGTAGACTAGTCTTTAACAAAAATAACAACTCATTGTGATGATTATTCCCAGATTTATAATTTTGAGATTTTTTTCTTAATTAGACAAGATATATTTATCAAACCAATCTGCCAGTATTTTATTACAATTCCATAGCTAATAAATCAAGTTAAAACCATGACGGACAGGCATTAAAACCATTGGTTTGAATTCGTAACTCATTAACACACAAAATTCAGGCTAAAATAACACAACAAATACAATTTTTACTATCGTTTAAAAATATTTTGGTTGTCGAACTTAGATAGTTGATATCAATCATCTAGTACGTTACATGACCTTTAGAACAAGTAACATTCTTATACGTACCGCCACTCAGGAGATGGCAAATTAAGACAACGTTGGTCTATCTATAAAAAGAATTAGGTGCATGTCGTTTTCGGTTACAACTCAATTATATGGGAAACCATATGAGTAGGAATATAGAAACAGTTGATTTGATATGAATCATCATCCAAATATTCCCTCTTTTTGATTCAATCCTTTTGAAAAAGACACGAAAGAAAGAAAGATCCGTAAGACAAAAGCAAATTTTGTTCTAGTAATACAAGGAATAGCTAGATTAGATGTATTGCAAATGATCATGCACAAAAATCCAATTCCGAAAAACCCACCATGTTTGATTGTATAGCTGGTTGGTCTACACACACCTACACATTTACATGGTGGTGGGCTTGTCTGAATTCCATTATCTATGAGTCAGGTCACTGACTCACTCATTCACTTTATACATTCCATCCTGTGCATTGACTCTTCTCTTATCTCTCTGTCAAAGGAAAGTTAACGCTAAAAGAGGGTTCTATCATTATGTGTGGTTGTTAAGGGTGTTTCCCATTTTGGAAATGTTGGATGGGTCCGATACAGAGTAACTACCTAAAAGATGAGTATAAAACTGGTGTACGATTCAAGTAGTGTATCGGATTGGATCAATATTTACGTATAGCCAACGATATCGGCGGATATTTGTTGTTAAAGTCTATGAACATTCAATTCAAAACGAATAGACAACACCAAGTGAAGCTCGAAGCCTAACCTATTACATTCAATTTTCATTATGCAGTGCAGTTATTAACAATGCGAGACTATTATCCTCTAAAATAATCTTGCATGGTGGTGAGCAGTGTATTATCACTACTTATTGTATTATCACTCATTCAATTTATGAGTGCATTGACTCTCTCTGTACGTCGTTTCTCTGTCAAGAGAAGCTAAGGATAAATGTGAATGAGTAGTGTACACTTGGATTATGTTAATGGTGTTTCCAGTTTGGAAAGGTTGGGTAGGTTGAAACACCTCATATGCTTTGTTCTACAATTGGATTATGTTACTTGGATATAGAGGAGAAGGGACCTAGTTCTAAACGGTCCATTTAATAAGTAGGGAAAATGGGGAATATGCCCCAAAATCGACTGTCATCTTGGGGATATGCCCCAGGATTCCAATTTTTGGGAATATGCCCCAAAGTAACGGTTTCCGTCAAGGAACCGTTAAATAGACTATTTATCGTAAATGTGTATGAACTTTCTCTCTAATTGTTTCGATATTTTTTCGTCTGAATATGTTCCCGAACCTTGTAAAGGTGTTAATATATCGAAAATCTACCTTTTAATTCGCATATGTGATCCCAAGTGTGTGCGAATCTTGACTACTTAACGGTTTTGGATGGAATTTTGGACGGCTGGGGCATATTCCCAAAAACTGGAATCCTGGGGCATATCCCCAAGATGACAGTCGATTTTGGGGCATATCCCCAATATTCCCTAATAAGTAAGTAGTTGTTATAATGTCGAAAACAGTCTCAAACTATTCCTTTACTTCATTTACATATTTTTGCGTATAATTATCTATTCCTATCGCTATATTTATTAAATCGCCTATGTTATACTAACATTTCTTTATAGAAAGAAACATTAGTAGATTTTTCGATGATGAGAAAAATTATATGTAAAGAAACAAGTTGCATATGATTGAGAGTGAGCAGTCGTCTTTTGCAACGACGACTCTAATGTCTTTGGAGTCGGCAAATCATATATTCATACATTGTAAGTATTTTTTTGAGGTTTGGAATTATTTCATCAAATCCTTTAGAATAGCATGGCCAATACCAAGTACTTTGATTCAATTGTTCGAAGCTTGGTCTAACAATGTGTTGAAAGGGAGAGGTAGGAATGTTTGGCAAATCTTACATTATGCGGTATGTTGGATTTTGTGGAAGGAGAGGAATGGAAGAGTTTTTGGAGGCCGTCACAAGAATGTGCAAGAGAACATTGATTTGTTTAAGCAATTGGTAGTATTATGGTCTTGTGACAATGATACTTTTAAGTATGTTGATACTACTTTAATGTGGAGCCATTGGGAGACTCTAATGTGTTTGTAATCTGTTTTAACCTTGGTTTTTTTCTTTAATATAATCTTATCTTAAAAAAAAAAAAAAAAAGTTGCATATGATATCCCCATGGTGAAGGGTGACTCAAACTAATTCTGCCGCTAGCAGCCTTGGTACGTATGATCCAATACAAAGTGACACGACCAAGTCAAGTAGTACTTTCCACACTAATAATTAAGAAATGAAAAGGAGAATTAGCGCTAATTATAAAATCAGTTTGCCTAACAACAACAAAGCTAAGTACGTACGTACATTATGTCCTTTATTAGTTTAACTAATAAACAAACCAGAATTGCATCACTAGTTTTCTTGGTTCTCACCTCTTTCTAACTTTCTTTAATGGGGCGCGGCACCCCTTTGGAGCCATTCTAGTGAAATTGTCAGATCCTTCTTTAGGATCTTAGAGGAAGCACTGTGTGGGGAGCACTAAAGAAAAAAACACACGAAAAGGCAATTTTTCTCAGCCGGACGGACCTTCGGTATTCAATTTACAATAACATTATAAAAGAAAACAGCTGACATATTTATCAAGTGGACACTCGATATCCAATTCGGAGGGATTTCCTAATCCATTCTTTGATTCTTGGGAACAAAGAGGAAAACCTTCCCCTATGTAAGCTATTTTGGCTGCCCCATAAGGATTGCTTTTCTCTTGAGTTTCCAGGGATATTTACGGTGAGGTGTGAGAGTTATGGCTCACTTGATACTAGTTTGGGATCCCAGAGGTTTGATTCTCTTAGATGGGGTTAGAAGTTCAAAAAACTTGACTATAATTTGTTGTTGACAGTTGCGGAACCGGTTTTCGAACTTTGGGGCTTAAAAAAAATCAAAACGAAAACTTCTACGGTGTTTCTTAATTTTTTTTTGCTCGTGACCGGAATAATTCTTTTTGCCTAGGCAATTCTATCCCTTAGAATGTCATGCAAGTTAACCTAGTAGACATTGTAAGTGCAAGTGTTATCCTCCACATAGATAAAACCATGCATGGTGGGCTGGCTCGTCAAAGCATTATCACTCACTTATTCCTTTTATACATACATACTCTAAAAGGTTTATAAGTAGTGTGGTGGTTAATGCCAAATGGTGTTTCCCATTTGCAGAGGTTCGGTAGGTTGAAACATGTCATCTGCTTTTGTCCTGCGATTGGATTATGTTCGTTGGAATCGGATATAGAGGATATGGGACGGGACCTAGCTCTTTCGGCCCATTAATGAGTAAAGTAGTTGCAAATTATTAAGTTAACAGTATTCTTTTTGATCTTTGTATGCACCACGAAACGATATCTTTGGAGAGAAAACAATTTTTTTTTTGATAAAACAAAACAAAAAAAAAATCTTTGGAGAAAATGCATAATAACAGTTATCTAAAAATAAATAAAAAATAAAAAATAAAAAATTTATTTTTGAACAGTTTACACGTTGAATTTACTTAAAACAAATCAGAAATGCATCACTAGTACTTTCTTAATTCTCATATATTTCTATTTTTTTCTTTAATTGGTTCCCCCGTTAGAGCCACCCTTAGAAATATACAATCCTTCTTTTAAGCTCTTAGAGCCAAGCAGTGCGATGAGACCACCAAGGGAAGAAAAAAACACACCTGAAAGAATGATTCTGCGTTGACCAGGATAAATCTCCTATTTATCACTGGGTAGAGATCCAATGGATGATAAGAAATTACTTTATAACAATATAGAGCAAATCGTAGTTTTGAATGATAAAATTAGGTTTGCAAGAAAATTAAGTGGGTGTTTGGATTGCGGAAGGAAAAGTCAAAACGATTTTGCTTCACAAAAGGTAGACTTTTTGGCGTTATGAAAAGTTTGTAACATTTTTTCGAACACGATTGACGATAGTGTTCACCCTTTGACACCCACACGGGAAAGTGGTTTTGTTCTGGGGCTTTTAAAAACCCTAAAATCTTTTGTCCTTGTCGTCAACATGGAGAATACGAAACGCACCTTATTAGCCTAGGATCTTGATGCTTCCTGAGCGATATGTGACTATTTTATTTACCCACACCCCCAAGAAAATCATCCTCGAATCGATACCAAATTTATACCATTCCTCGATTACGGATGATGATAATGTCCACCTTTAGACACCCATACGGGTAGGTGGTTTTCTTCTACGAATTTTTAAGACCCCAAAAAGGCCTTATCAACATGGAGAATCAAGCATACCTTATTATCAAGGCTTTGGATGCTTTCGAGCGATAGGGAGCTATTTTAAGAACCTACATTATGACATTTTTGTCTTTAGATGTTGAAAAAAATAATTCTCAAGGTATATTTTTTTTTTGAAGAGGAAAGGTTATATATTGGAAAAACGATATGAACACGGTATTTACTAAGGAGTTAAAAAACTCCAGATCGATAGGTGTTGTAAAACACCTTATTTTTATATCTAGTATTTATGCTTTCTTTGCTATTTTTCTTGTAAATTTTGTATCTTATGTTTTTTTTTTGAGTATTTAGGTACTTTTGAGTCATTCGGTTCAAAAAGAAGAGGAAACATGGCGAATACTATTGGAGGCGATTATTTCTCATATTTACTTTTATTTCTTCATCATTTTCCTGAAAAGTTTGTCGGCTTTAGTGATGCGAATTATGTCTGAAAAGCACGACAACTTTAGTGATGATTCTCATTGAAGAGTATAAGTGAATTTGAGAAATAAGGGACGGTTGCAGCTGGTGGAAGAGCATTAGGAGCAAAAAGGGAAGAAAAGTCATTTCACAAGCAAACACTATTTGGAGCGCATCTAAGGCTAAGGGGCGATTTTATTTGGAGGAGTACTAAAGGACAATCTGCTGTGGTTAAAGGGTAGCCACTTGTTATAGGGTATCCATAGGTTTATCCCCTAGCCTGTGTGTTGGGGTGTCAATAACCACCCAAACCACCCAAACCCTAAAACCGAGAAAGACTTTCATTAAATCATTTTTTCACTGAAGTTGAGAAATTGAAAAATGGTGGCTGCTGATGGAGGAAATATGGATCGAGGATTGATGGGATTCTTAAGAATCAGTCAAACCTGGACGAAGATGATGGTGAATTGAATCTGGAGTTTGAGTCTTTGTAATCTGGGGATTGAGCCTAGGGGTTAGCTTATTGAATAGAGGTGATACACATGATTCAATGCTTTGCATCTGGATTGGTTTGAGTCATGTATGAATTTGAAAATTTACAGAAAGAAACTGGAGTTGATGATGTCATGGAAGAGTTTGATAAACTGCAGATGAATAAAGGGGTGTTGGTTAGCATCTGAGCAATTAGGAAAGCATGGTGGTTGGAATTTGTATCTGCAGCTGATTTGAAAGAGAGTAGGAATAGATGATGTTCACGAGAATGAAATGGAAAATGGGTAATGGTCAGAAATCGAATTCGAAGTGAATCCGAGATGATAAGGATTCTGAGGTTAGGGTTCAAATTGGATTTGAGAGAGTTAAAATGGGGTCGTGGAGTTTGTTGGTGGTATCTCAGAAGCTAGAATGAACAGTGAGTTGATTCAAGTTATGAAGTTGTAGAGTGGGAGCTATGAACAACTGGAGTTTGTGAATGCGAGATGAATGAAATGTTAGGTTGTCTTTGTAAAGTTAGAGGAGAGAGAATGATTGTTTATTCAAATTATAGGGTATGAAGAAGAACAATGGTGGATGATGTGTTATGGGTTTGTCTCAGATGAGCTGCTGGATAAAATGGTGCAACTAATGATGTTGATGCAGCTACAGATGCAATGGGTGGTGACATTGGAGCATTATAGGGTTTTGCAAGCCATTGAATCCGAAGCTACAATTGTAGGAGATGTACAATGCAGGGTGTGTTGGTGGTTGAAAAATTTAGCTGTGATGTTGTTGTACTCAGGTGGCCTGGGATGATTAGTGGCAGTAGCAGTGCTTGTGTTGGTGGGTGCTAGAATGGGAGTTGAAGCTAAGAGTGTCTAGAACAGTGCCCATACCGGTGCACGGCGGAGAAGGAAGGAGATGCGTATGTTGGGTGGTGATTGTTATTGAGGAATAGGGGTTCCACCGAGATTCATATGATGATGTTCTTTGTGAATTGACCAAGAGGATTTGGTAATTGTCGAGGTGAAGAAACAAATTGTGCTTGATTGCGGTGGTGTTGCTTATGGTGAAAAAACCGAATTGAAATGCGGGGAGATGAGCTACAACAACTATGATGTTGGTGAGTGGTTAGGTGGCACGAGAATGGAGGGAAGTGGAGT